>PVKH010027951.1:0-12926 GCA_004027955.1 Chaetophractus vellerosus
CTTCAGGTGCAGTGAACCTCACTCATTCCCTAAGGAGGTCCTGCTTATTCTTGCCTCTGGGCATTTGCTCATGCTCTTCCTACTTCCAGCCAGCAACTGACTGACATCTTCTTGATTCCAAGTTCTCAACTCAGTGGTCCCTTCCACATGGAATCTCCCTGTACCCAAGGCCAGGTGGATGCCCCCCTGGACCTGCCCCATTATGGTACAACCCCATGTGCTGCATTTGCTTCTTTGATTGTCTGCTTACTTCATTAAACTGGGCAACTCTTAGGGCAGAACATGAATGTGTTCTGATTGCTCTTTTAGTCTTAGGAAGCAGCCCATTGCTTGATACTTAGGAGATACTCAATAAGTGTTAAAAGCATTAGTGAACAAACTGTTGCAAGTAAATGAATACCCAACATTATGGGCTCTGAGAACTGGAGGTTAATCAGAGATCTTCTGTACTCTGCCATGAAGCAAATCAATCTTTTGAGACTAGGTGCCCATGCAGCCCACCTCTGATTTGGTAACTTTATCCAGTCACATGGTTATGCACACTGCATCCCTCAAAGCCTTCTGAAACACCCTATTTTTAGGGAGTGGGCAAGCACCCTTGAGTCTCCTGAATATCCCGTTATAAGTCTGGTGTGATGTGTTTTCAGATGTATGCATAAGGTTGGGAACTGACCCTGAATATGTATATGTAATTACCTAGAACAAGGGGAAAAACAATGGAAAACTAACCTCAGTCATTACATTTTTCCATCCACACCCAAGTGTGCTTTAGGACCTTCACATCAGAATTTTCCTGGATCAGTTCCTTAAGAATGATTGGGTAAAGACCAGTCCCAACAGTGTTGGGGGAACCAGAAAGAGGTCCCCACAAGCAGGAGGCCAGCACAGCCTTTCAGAAAGTGAAGAAACTTAACCTGGTTATAGAGCATGCCCCCTTGCTGTCTCCAGGGCAAACATAAAGCCAAGGTGGAGGCTAAAACAGAAATAGGGGAACCAGCTGTAGCTCAATTGGCAGGGCTCTGGTTTACCACATGGGAGGCCCCAGGTTTGGGTCCTGGGGCCTCCTCGAGTGAGCAGACCACCTCAAGAAGGCAAGCCACTGTGGGCAGGGCAGAGCTGCTGCGGGCAGGGCAAGCCCTAGTGAGCAGAGCAAGCCACCATGAGCAGGCAGGCTGCCACGTGGTAAGCTGACTCAGTGGGATGCTGCAGTGGGGGGAGACAAGCAGACACAGAAGAATGCAAAAATGAACATAGCAAGAACTAGCAGAAAGTGTGTGTGGGGGGATATAATAAATAAATAAATAATAAACAGTGGGGTTAGAGAATAGGGTAATTGTTTCCACCCCCAAAATTCAACAAAAGTGTCTGATATCCTTCAGACAATGAGCAGAAACAATGAGAAGACAGATGAGGGAACCATCTCAGTGAGGGTAAAAAAAAGTGTCTGATATCCTTGAAATAGAGATATTCTGATATCCAGAGAGTGAGCAATTTCCTTCAGTTCACTGCTAACACCCCTGTCTAGTGTGTGTTAATTTTAATACAGAGCTCATGCACAATAGAGTTAAGCATTTAAGAATATTCTCTCATAAGTATCCTTTCAAATAAGGCCAAATTAGAAACCAAAGGGTGGGGAAACAGTGACATGAGTCACTTTCTATGGCAGACAACTGAATGATCCACATGCACATCCCTTCATTCTTGTGACAAATTTTTGAGATCTAACTGTGCCAGGTGCTATCCTGGGCACCATGGATGCACCAGGCCTCAGGCACAGCTCTTGCCCTCAGGGAGTAGGTCATGCAGAGCAAATGATAATGAAAGAAGACAGTTCTAATTCTTTCTTCCTCTCTCTAAACACGTGTGCATGCATGCACATACACAGTTCACATAATATTCCCAAATTGTGTGCCTAGAAATTATAAGCAGAAAAACACTTAAGTTAAAAAAACAAATCATTAAGTCACTTAATCCACAAAGATTATACTGGCAAAAACCTCCCAAATCAACTTTTTAATCTCTGGAGTCATATAAAAAAGTACAAGGGAAGTGTTTAATGATTAAGAATTCGCTAAATTTCATTAAGAAATTCTTTTAGCATTTTTCTTGCTGCCCTAAGATTCTCCTTTCCCAGATTGGAGGAGGACATTGGGTCAGTGAATCATGTTCCTGATGTGGCTTGCTGGTGTCAGAGGAGGATATATGAACTATGTTCTCAAAAAATTGTGGTTGTGCATCATGACTTGCCTGGTGGCTCACTATTTCTGGCACTTGCCTTTTTTTCACCCACTTCAGATCTCTTCCAGGTTTGTTAGGGCCTTTGAGATGGTGACTGTTAAAAATAATTAAAGATATATACTACCCATAGCCATCTGGCAAAAAAGGTATACAAGGAAAGCAGAAGAGAGATCTAAAAGCCTCAGAAGGAAGAATCTGTTTTTTTTTTTTTTTTTAAGATAGGCAGAAGGATTGGGCTTTAAAAATTTCTACAAACTGTGGAAAGTATGGGATCAAATTCATGTACAGGGCTATATAAATGCACAGAAAATACTTGGAGAATATTTCTGTTGGGTTATGTGGTTTTATTTCATTTTGATCTTGGATCCAGCTCTCCACCAAGGTAATAGTACAGAGATTTCATTGACTAGACATAACAAATAAGTCTTTAAAAATAGGTTAGAAAATACACCAAAAATAAATAGCTACAAACAATAACAAGTAGCAACAAAAATATAGGGAGGGGAGAGTATCAGATCACCATAGTTACCATATTATAAAATACAAATTGTCTGGTTTTCAAAAATAATTATGAAGCATGTAAAGAAGCAAAAGGCATGGCCTATTCATAGGAAGAGTAAGCAAGCAGAAATTGTCCATGAGGCAGCACAGACATTGGACTTATTTTAAAAATACTTAATTTAACTCTCTGAAGTATTCTAACAGATTTAATGAAACCATTGGGAAAGAAAAAAAAGGAAACTAAAACAAGTGTCTCACCAAATAAAGAATATCAATAAAAAGAAAGAAAATATGAAAAGGAACCAAATAGAAATTCTGGTGTTGAATAGCACATTAATATGAAGTCATTCCTTTTTTTTTTCCTAGAGGTACTGGGGATTGAACCCAGGACCTCATAAATGGGAAACAGGCACTGAACCACTTGAGCTACATCCACTCCCTATAGTACAATAATAAATGAAACAAAAGTTCACTAGGGAACTTACTAAACAGATTAAAGCTGTGAAAAAACAAAAACAAAAACATAAAGCACGAGCTTGCTCTTATTAACTCACATTCTATCTCCTAGTAACCCATACTCTATAATTTTAATTCCATGAGCTTACTCATCATATTTAGCTTATATTAGTGATGTTGATGCTTAATGTATGTAGAATTTTTAATATTTATTGTAAATATGTGGAAATGGATAGAGGTGATGGTAACACAATGTAGTGAGTAAAATCAACACTGTTGATTTATAAATGTGATTGTGGGTGAAAGGGATAGTCTAAGGAGATAAATGTCAATTGAAAGAAAACTGGAGCATTATCTAGGACCATATAACATAGTGACCTTGGTGGTGGATTGAGTCTTGTACAAATACAAGACTGTTCTTCTATTACAATATGCTGAGAATATGGTGATACATGAGAAAAATACAACTAGTATAACTTATGGACTATAGTTAACAGTAGTGATACAATATTTTTGCAGCAATGGCAAAAAAAGGCATTATATCACTGCTAAGGGTCAAGTATGCAGGGGATAAAGGGGGGATGAGATTTTTCCTTTTGGAGTAAAGAAAGCTTTCTAAGGTTGACTGGGGTGATGACAGCACAACTCTGTGATGAAACTGGGTGCCACTGGGTATACACTTTGGATGGATTGTAAAAGGCATGGGACCATGTAACACAGTGAACCCTGTGGTGGATGATGGATGTGATTAACAGTACAAATATTCTGTCATGAACTATAAAAATATAAAATACTAATAAATAGTGTTAATAATAGAATGGTTTGTGGGGAAAATACACCAAATGTAAGCTATGGAATATAGTTAGCAGTAATATTATGACAATGTTCTTTCATCATTTGTAGCAAATGTTCCACTACAATGCAAGGTGTTGGTAGTGGGGACATGTATGGGAATTCTGCATGATATGCATGGTGTATTGTAAACTCACAACTTCTCTAGTAAAAAAAGACATCTGGGGGTAAGTGGTGCCATTATGGTGAGTCACACACACCCACATGGACCTAGATTCAGGTCTCTGGGCCTGTGAGAACTTTGGCCCAGGCCCAGGTAGCAGCAAGAACTTTTGAAGGTGCCAGGGCTGGGTTGGTGAGCTGGGATCCACTGTGCTGTCTGACTTACATTGCAGTGTTGGTGGCTACACAGCACAAACCAGGCTTCTGTCCAGTTCATTGGTCCTGCTACTTGTTCCTGTTAACTCATCCAGTGGAAATCATGAAAGCCTGATTGTTCCATATCTGTCCGGTCCCTCCAAACAAGAAGAGGTTTTCTTAGTCCTTGGTACAGAGGCAGTTTCAAACCCTGGAATCCCCCTCAATTCCTGAAGACTCCTGGCCAATGTGCAGTGCTCAGGAGCCCAGAAACCTTTTCCCACATGTTTCTGAGGTGAGGTATATTGGGAAGGATCATGCTGTTCACTCCAAATTCCTATAAGCAGAAAGAGGGTGAATGGAATACTCATTCTGGTTCCTGGAGCATTGCCACAAAGGCAAGGATTTCTTCCTGGTTCAGAAGAAACAATCACTTAAGGAGGTGTATTAGTCAGCCAAAGGGGCGCTGATGCAAAGTACCAGAACTGTTGGCTTTTATAAAAGGTATTTATTTGGGGTAGAAGCTCACGGTCACAAGGCCCTAAAGAGTCCAACTCAAGGTTCCGTAAGAGGTACTTTCTCACCCAAAGTCTGTTGCCACATGTTGATGCAAGATGGTGGGTGATGTCTGTGAGGGTTCAGTCTTCCTCCTTCTCCCAAAGCTCTGTGGTCCCAACTTCTTCCAATATCAGCCGCAGGCTGGGTCAAGTCTTGTCTCTCTTCTGATGCTCATTTCTCTCTGGGCTCAGCTGCTCTGGTTGCTCCACAAGGTCAGCTGTAGACTATCAGGCTTTCTAAGCTTGTCTCTCTTCCCAGGGCCACTGCCATAACTAATGGAGAATTCTCTGTTTCCTCATGTATCTTCTTCTCTGTGTATTTACTTCCTGGGGTGCCAGCATTAAAACTCCAACCTCCCTTCTCTGCTGTGCAGTTTCTCTGTGAGTCCCTGCCCACCAAGGGGGCAGGGACACAACATCCTACTGACATGGTACAATCAAAGCCTTAATCATTATTTAATCAAGTAAAAATCCAATATAATCTAACATGCCCAGAGGAACAGACCAGTTTACAAACATAATCCAATGTCTATTCTTGGAATTAATAAATAATATCAAACTGCTACAGGAGGCTTGACCTAATCTCAATGTTCCCCTGCCTGGGCACCAACAGCCCCAAAACTTGAGTTTAGCAACACAAGTTTCCTCTTACTTCTGTGGACTAGAGTCAGGTCACCCATTGAGGGTCCTGTGCAAGAATCCTGAGCCTGTGTGGGAATGACAGCCCCAGACCCAACCCTCCTGTCTTCCCACCAGACAGTACTGACCTCTGGACCAGCCTTCAGACTTCATGTGTCCCCCTTCACTCCTTCTGCTCTATCCAGCACCAACTCTTTGCTTTATAAAGTACATTTCACTTTTTAAAGCATGCATAATTAAAATTACAAATCATAAAACAGTTCAGTGAATTATAAAAGTGAAAACACCTGTGGAACCACCACCAAGCTAAAACTATAGAACATTGCCTGCCCTCAGGGATGCCTCCTTTGTGCCCTTTCCCCAAAATTACTTTTCAAATGTAACCTCTATTCTCACTTCTTTTGATATATATGCATTTGAAATTCAAAACTAACAAACAGAATCAGAAAATTTGGAGACACTCAATATATTATCTAGTCTGAGGAGTAAAAGAAAAAAGAATGAAGAAAAGTAAAGAAAACATAAAGGACCTATGGGACTCCATAAAGCTTATCAACATTCACATGAGGGAATCCCATAAGATCAGGAAAGAAAGAAAGAGAGAAAGTGATAGAGAGAACATGTGAAGAAATAATGGACAAAACTTCCCAATTTTAATGAAAGGCATATAGGTACACATCAAAGAAGCTTGATGTACTTCAAACAAGATTAACTCAAAGAGATCCACACTAAGACTGTCAAAAGAAATATTCAACAAGAGAATTTTGAGGGAAACAAGAGAGAAGTTACTCATCAGATACATGGAATCCTTGATTACATTAACAGCTGATTTCAGAACAGTAACATATAAAGTGGGATGACATACAAAGTACTGAAAGAAAAAGGAAAAATTAACTGTCAACAAGTAATTCTATATCTGACAAAATTCCTACAAAATGGAGGAGAATTTAGACATTCCTGGATAAACAAAATTTGAATGAGTATGTTGGTAGCTGTCCTGCTCTACAGGAAAAGCCAAAGTGAGTCAGATTGACATAAAAGGACACAATAGACAGTAACTCAAAACATATGAATAAATACAGCATAGCAGTAATGTTAAGTATATAGGTATGTATAAATGTCATATATTATTATTATATTTTTGGCTTGTAACTCCTTTTTATTCCTATTGAATTAAAAGACAAAGACACAGAACCATATTTAAAAATCCATGTTAATTAGAACATTAAGTATAATGATGGAACATGTGGCAATAACAACATAAAGGAGAAAAGTGGAGGTATATAAAGGCAGAGCATTTGTATACTACTAAAGGTAAGTTGGTTTTAAATCAAGATGATTTCTTATAAACTTAAGATTTCATTGTAATCCACAGGATATCATGGAGAAAAGATGAAAAAAAAGAAAAGGAAATCAAAAGGAACTGTTAAAGTAAAATGAATTAAACACAAAGAAAGGAGGAATGGAGAATGAGGATAAAAATATGACATATGAAAATAAAATAAAAAATGACAGAAGTAAGACCTATCTTATTAGCAATTAATTTAAATGTAAATGGGTTAACTCTCCAGTTAAAAGGCAAAGGTTGGCAGAGGTGATAATAAAACATGTTCCAACTCTAAGCTTCCTAGAAGAGACTTAACTGTAGATCCAAATAAACTAATAGGTTGATAGTGAATAAATAGTGAAAGAGTGAAAATGATTATCTTGGCAAATAGGAAGCAAAAGAGAGCAGGGATGGCTAATACAAATATCAGATAATGTGAACTTTAAAGTCAATATATTTACAAGAAGAAAAAAGACTATAGATTCATAAAAGATCAAACCATCAAGAATATATAACAATTATGAAGACATATGCATAAAACCAAAGATCCTGAAAAAATATGCAGGAATAACTGATAGAAATGAAATCAAAAATAGTTCTACATAATACATATCAACTTCAATATCCTATGCTTGATTAGGGTTAGAGCTACTAAAAAGATCAACAGGGAAATACAGGTCTTAATCAACACTGTAAACCAACTAGACCTCACATACATGTACAGAACACTTAAACCAACATACACATTCTTCTCAAGTGCACATGGGACATTCTTCAGGATAGACCATATGTTAGTGTACAAAGAACATACCTTTGTATGATTGAAGCATACAAAGTATCATTTATGACCACAAAGGAATTACTCTAGAAACCATTGTGATATAACAAATACCATGGATTGCACACTTTAGGTGGATCGTATGCTTTATTAATATGTATAAATAAGACTTATTTATTTAACAAAAAAGAATATTATGAACAATAGTACAACAGCAAATTATCTAACTTAGATAAAAACAGACAAATCCCTAGAAGCACACAAACTATCAAAACTGAGGCAAGAATAAATAGAAAATAAGATCAGAACTATAACAAGAGATTGAATGGGTAATCAAAAACTTCCCAACCAAGAAAAGTACAGGAGTAGATGGCTTAACTGGTAAATTATACTAAAAATTGCAAAATTAACACTATTATTTTTCAAACTCTTCCAAATATAAAAATAGAAAGTGAAAGATATTTCCTAACTTATTTCATGAGGCCATCATTATTCTGATATCAATGATTCCAAGAGTTACTACAGACCAATACTTATTTTGAATTTGTATGCAAAATCCTGAACATAGGGCCCGGCTAGATAGCTCAGTGGATGGGGAGCTCGCTGGGAGACCACATGGGAGGCCCTGGGTTCGGTTCCCGGGGACCTCTCCTAGCGGGCAGACCGCCTTGAGAATGGCGGGCCGCCGTGGGCGGGCCGGAGCCGCCGTGGGCAGGGCAGGAAGCTGCCACGGACAGGCGGAAGCCGCCGCGGGCAGGGCAGGTCGCCTGCAGATCGAGCACAGCCAGCCACCCGCGAGCTGGGAAGCCGGCCGTGATGGAAGCGGAGGCCGCCCGCAAGCGGGGAGGGCCGCGCCTGCGCAGTGACCAGGTCTCGGCGCGTCGTCGCGGCGGGGGGGAAGGGGAGATATGTGGTAAAATAAATAAATCTTTAAAAAAAAAAAAAAAATCCTGAACATAGTAGTAAACCAAACCCAAAAGCTTGTTTATATGGTTGTATAGCATGACCAAGTAGTATTTATCCCAAGATTTCAGGAGTGGTTCAATATGTAAAAATCAAGCAATAAGAACTTACTATAGGTGCCTCAGCTAGGGGGTCAAGCAGTGGCTGGGGTGGGGGCTGGTGGCAGTGCTGGTGGTGAAGTGGGTAATGATGTGGCCTGGGGACTCAGGCTACAGCTGCTTGGTGGGTTCCTGACAGCTGACCTTTCAGGATATCCATAAACTTTGGAGGAATTGGAATTTCTCCACATCAGATACACAGCTGTTGGACATCCAGGCCCTGTTTTCAGCTCTTTTAAATCTGATTCTTCCAAAGGTCTCTTGTTTCTATAAATGTATACACATTACAGGTATATACATTAGCTCTCATCTGGGTAAAAAGACTGTGAATGTTGATGTGAACTTGTAAATCTTAAGCCCAGGTAACTTGTCTGGGGCTTTCACTATGTTTAAAACTACATTGCATTGAAAAAAAAAATTACTAAAAAGCCAGTGTGTGGGGTCAGCTGTAGCTCAATTGGTAGGGTGCCAGTTTACCACATGGGAGGCCCCGGGTTTTGTTCCCGGGCCTCCTTGAGTGGGCAGACCGCCTTGAGAAGGCAAACCACCATGGCAGGGCAAGGCTGCCATGGGCAGGACAAAGCCACCATGGGCAAGGCAGGGTGCCATGGGCAGGACAAGCCCGCACGAGCAGGGAAAGTCGCCTGCGAGAAGGCAAGGCCATCGTGTGGTGAGCTGACTCGGCAGGTCGCCACAACGGGGGGAGACAAGCAGACACAGAAGAACACAAGAATGAACACAGCAAGAACAAGCAGAAAGGGAGGGATATATAATAATAATTTTTAAAAAGCCAGTGTGATTAATACAGGGTGGTAACAGTAAAACCATAGACAAGTAGATAACTGGAACACAATAGAGAGAAAAGAAGTATATCCACATGTATACAGTTAACAGTCAACTAATCTATGGCAAAGGAGCAAAGGCAATTCAAAGATGTAAGGATAGTCTTTCCAACAAATGGTGCTGGAAAAACTGTACAACCAAATACAGAGAGAATACAGACATACACTATAGACATTTCTCTAAACCAAATTCAAAGTACATCATAAACCTAAAATAAAATGCAAAAATACACAATTTTTATAACTTTAAACAGTAAAAATCTAGGTGGCATTGGGTTTAGCAATGACATTTTATGCACAATACCAAAAGCAGTATATACTGAAAGAAAAAAATAAGTTGAAATTCATTAAAAATTTTAAAAACTGTATTCTGCAAAAGACATTATTAAGAAAATGAAAAGATAAACTGCAGACTGTGAGGAAGTATATGCAAACCACATATCTGATAAAGTATTTATATAAAAAATATACCAGGAACACTTAAAATGCAACAATAACAAAACAAACAACTCAATTAAAAATGGACAAAAGGTCTGACCAGACACCTCACCTAAAATGATATATAGATGTCACAGAAGCATATGAAAGGATTTGCATCATCATGTCAGTAAGGAAATGTGAAAATTTAAAAATGAGATACCATTACACAACTATTTGAATGGTTAGAAACCCAAAAGCTGACAACTCCAAATGCAGATGAGGATGTAGTACAACAGGAACTCTCCTTCACTACTTGTGGACAGCAAAATGGTACAGCCATGAAGATCATTTTGGTTTCTTAAGGACGGGAATAAACAGATTACCCACAGATTTCCTTGTGTTCTCTATCAAACTGCAACTCAAATGTAAAAAAGCAATTATGGATGATTAGAAATTTTCTTTAATGAAGACAGAAATGGAACAATAAATGAGGTAACTGGCAGTGATATATGCATCCAAGAATGAATATGACATATACTAAAAAGACTTTCAGTAGAAGGTCTAGTAACATTGTTAAGTAAAGACTGAAGAGATATATAAAATTTATGTCCATCCTAACTGCAAATAATTTTGTATTTAATAAATATAATAAATATATTAACAATTACAAATGTGCATAATTTATTAGAACGGTTCTATTAGGTGAAATACATAAAATCACAGAGAATCAGTTCAGCCAGCTTTTATTACTAGCCTCACCTAAAGTTTATTTAAAGAAATGCAAGAAACATTGCTGTCTCTTTTAAGAATAATATCTTGTCAGCTTTCTTTTAACATCTCCATTACTAGAAAATGAAGATTAGACTACTGAAATAGCATGAATATTTATGGAGAAAACAAAAACCAAATTTTGGGGGCAAGAACATTTTAAAATGTGGAAGTACTCTTGGAAAAAAAGAGTCAGATATAATAAAAAGCTTTTATTTGGACCATTGAAAAAAAAAGACAGTCTACCAGTTTATTAAAAAGCTAAACATAGATTTGACACACAACCCATCAGTAATATTCCTAAGTAATTGTAAAAGTGAATTTAAAATGTATGTCCACATAAAAACCTGCGCAAGATTGTTTATAGCAGCATATTCATAATTGCCAAAAATCGGAAGTAATCAATACGCCCTTCAATAGGTGCATGAATAAACAATGTGTGGTACATCCATAGAATGGAGTATTTTACATTGATCAAAAGTAATGAGCTATTAAGTCATGAAAAGGCAAGGAGAAATCTTAAATTCATATGGCTAAGTGAAAGAAGCAAGTCTTGAAAAGCTTACATACCTTTTAATTCCAATTATATTACATTCTGAAAAAGGCAATACTATAGAATAAAAAAAAATTTAGTGTTTGTCAGGGTTTCAGAGGGAGGGAGAGAAGGTGAATTAGTGGAGCACTGGCATTTTTAGGTGAGCAAATCTATTCTGTATGGTGTTGTAATGGACACAGGACTTTAGGCATTTGCCAGAACTCATGAAACTATACAACACAAAGAGTAAACTCTAATGTAACCTATGGACTTTCAGTGATAACAAGGCATTGATACTGGTTTATCAAGTGTAAAAAATGTATCACACTAGTGCAAGATATTAATAAAAAGAAAACTATGGACTGAGGGTGTAGAGGGGGGATATTGGAAGTAAATATACTTTCTGCACAATTTTTCCATAGACCTTAAAGTGCTCTGAAAAATAAATTCTATTGTTGGAAACTAGAATACAGGTTACCTGGGGCCAGAGTGGGTGTAGGGAATGGGGAATTAATACTAAATTGGTTAGAATTTCTGTTTGGAGTGATGGAAAACTGTGGGTGACAGACAATAGAGACAATACTGTGAATGTAAATAACACCATTGAATTGTATATTGGATAGTGATTAAAATGGGACATTTTAGGTTGTATCTATCTACCAGAATAAAAAGCTTAAAAGTCATAGAATTGTACAACAAAAAAATTGAATCCTAACATAAACTATTGGCTACAGTTAACCACATAAATCTCATTATAGTGTTTCATCAATTTTAACAAAATTACCACATTAACGTAAAGTATTAAAAATAGGGGAAACTGTGTGTATGAAAGAGGTATATGAGAATTCTGTACTTTATGCATGATTTCTCTGTAAAGTAAAACTTCTGTAATAAAATAATTTAAATAAAGTATATTGAAAATACAAAGAAACACGCACCATTAATTCAACAAAGAAAACAAAAAAAAAACTTTGATCGTGTCGATTACTACAGAAAAACAATTTGACGAAATCCAATAACCATTCATGATTAAAAATAAACAATTTAACAAAGTTAGGGATACATATTTAACATCCTATTGATTTGGGAAGACTGAAAGCATTAGCAACAGGATCAGGAAAAAATCAAAGATGATTTCTTTCATCCCTGCTATTGATTGTTGTCCTGGAAATAACAGTCAGAGCAATTAGGAAAGAAAAAGAGAATAGGCATCCAAGTGGAAGAAGAAGTAAAACTTCCTCTATTTGTAGATGACATGGTTTATATACTAAAAATCCTCTAGAATTCACAAAAATACTTTTAGACCTAATAATATCAGCAGAGTTACACAAAAGTCTGTTGTATTTCCATACCATTGCAACAAATAATATGAAAAGGAAATTTGAAAAGCAGTTTCTTTTACAACATCATCAAAAAGAAAAAAAATAGGGACGTGGATGTGCCTCAAGTTGTTGGGCTCCCATCTACCATATGAGAGGATCTAGGTTCGGTTCCTGGGGACTCCTGGTGAGGGCAAGCTGGCCTGCACCTGCTGAGAGCTGACAACCTGTGCCTGTGGAGAGCTGATGCAGCAAGATGAGGCAACAAATGGACACAAGCAGACACAGAGGAAATGCACAGCAAATGGACACAGAAAGCAGACAGCGAGCACAAGC
>PVKH010027952.1:0-12919 GCA_004027955.1 Chaetophractus vellerosus
CAATAAGATGTCAATTCTACCCAAACTGATTTACAGATTCAATACAACCCCAATAACAATCTCACAGCCTTTTTTGCAGAAGTGGAAAAGCCAATTATACAGTTTATTTGGAAGGGTAAGGGACCCTGAATAGGCAAAAATGTCCTTTAAAAGAACAAAGTTGGAAGATTCTCATTTCCCATATTTAAAATATTTACTTGGTTACAGTGATTAAAATCAACATGGTACTGGTGTAAATATTGACCAGTTCCGTACTGAACAATGGAACCAAATTGAGAACTCAGAAATAGACCCTCACATCTATGGTGAAGTGTTTGTTGACAAGACTGTTAAACCCCTTCGCCATCTATGCCAGAACACCTAAAAACAAATAGTTTTGAAATAAAATTTCAAAAGAAAGAGGACCCACATTTCACACTTTATACAAAAATTATTTCGAATTAATTCAACTTAGATCAAGAACCTAAACATAAAAGTGACAACCATAGCACTCCTAGAAGAAAATATAGGGAAACATCTTCAAGATCATGTGGTAGGGGAAAGTTTTTATAAAGCTTACCCACAAAGCATGAGCAACAAAAGAAAATATAGATAAATGGGTCCTCCTCAAAATTAAACACTTTTTTTCCTTCAAAAGACTTTGTCAAGAAGATGAAAATGAAACCTATTTAAGGGTGAAAATATTTGGAAGCAACCTATCCTCTAAGAGTTTGCTATCCATCTTACATAAGGAAATCATGCAACTCAAGGACAAAAAGACAAGCAACCCAACTTAAAAATGGGCAAAAGACTTTAACAGACACTTTTACAAAGAGATAATACAAATGGCAAAAAGTACATGAAAATATGTTCAATGTCACTCGCTATTAGGGAAATGCTGATCAAAACTACAAGAGGTACCATTTCACACCTTATAGAATGGCCATTATTTAAAAGACAGAAAACTGCAAGTGCTGGAGAGGATGTGAAGAAATAGGGACACTCCTCACTGTTGATGGAAATAAAGGATGGTGCAGCCTCTGTGGAAGACAGATTGGTAGTACATGAAGAAACTAAATACACAAGTCCCCTATGATCCAGCAATCTTGTTACTAACAATATATTCAGAAGAACAGAAAGCAAGGATGTGAACTGATATTTGTACACCAGTGTTCATAGCAGCATTATTCACAATTTCTAAAATATGGAAACAGCCCAACTGTCCATCAACCAATGAATGGATAAACAAAATGTGGTATATACATACAATGGAATTCAATTCAGTTGTAAGAAGAAATGAAATCAAGATGCAAAGCACTATATGGATGAAACTTGAGGACATTATGCTGAGAGAAATGTCAGACACAGAAGGACAAATATTGTATGGCCCCACTGATATGAACTAAATAAGATGAGTGAACTCATAGAGGTAAACTCTAGAGTATAGGTTACTAGGAAATAGAGTGTTTGTTGAGAATGGAAGCTGATGCTTAATATGTGTAGAATTTTTAATGTCTAATGTAAAAGTGTGGAAATGAGTTGATGGTAACACACAGTGACTTTAACTAACATTGCTGATTTATAAATGTTATCGTAACTGAAAGGAGTAAGCCTATATACAAAAATGTCAACTGAAAGGAAGCTAAAGGACAATCTAGGTACTGTGACAATGATTTTGATTGTGGATGAAGATTATATAAGTATATTCACTTACAAAGTATTAATATGGTGACACACCAAAAATGTAATTTATCGATCATAGTTAACAGCAACGGCAACAATGATATATCAATTCTAAGGGATGAGAATGGGGAATACAAAGGAGTATGGTATTTTTCCTTTTGTAATAATGTAATAATAAAATTGACTGAGGTGATGATAGCACAAACCTGTGATGAAAATGAGAGCCACTGAGTGTACAATTTGAATGGATTTTACCAAGAATGGGACTGTAACACAATGAATCCTGTGGTGGAAGATGGACTGTGGTTAACAGAACAAATATAAAAATGTTCAGTCATGAACTTATAGCAAATATATAATACAGGGTGTTAATAATCAGGTGAGTTTGGAGAAAATGCACCAAATGTAAGATATGTGCTATAGTTAGTAATAATATTTTGACAATGCTCTTTCATGGTTTGTAACAAGTTCACAATAATGCAAGGTGTTGGTGGTGGGGTAGTATTTGGGAGCCCTGTATGATGATATGCATGTTTGTTTTGTAAGTTCATGTCTTTTACTATTACCTTATTGGTAGAAAGAATGCCACACTCTTAAATCCAAACCTTTCCTATATGCTGCAAGCATTCCTTGAGACCCCAGAATTTCAATATAGTAAATTCAGACAGTTCTTCCTAGTTCAATAAATTTCGGTGGAGGAAACATTTCTGGAGCTTCCTACTCTGCCATCTTCCCCACACAAACACCCAAGACATTTCACCTATCTTTTTCTTCTTCTTCTCTTTCTGCTTGTCAAAATACTTCATTTTAGGAGACGCATCAGAAAAAGATCCTCCACATTAGACAGATGCCCCAACAATACCTTTGGACTTTTTGTACTCTCTGAAATTTTTATCCTTTTAAAATCAATAACAATAATTTGATGACGAAGATACAAAAGAGGAAATATTTCCCAATCAGATTTTATGCAAGAATCTATATAAATATGTTGTGGTCATGGGGAAAGGCGAGGGAGAGAAGGCACTGCGAGTAATTTGGCTTCCTTGTGAGCTCGTGAGAAGTCTCCGGTCACCCCCAGGTACACTGGATCGCACCTGACTAGCAGAAAGGGACGGGTTGCGAAAGAAAGGAGCCTGGACAAAGCACCCGACACGGCCGAAGGGCTTGCGTGGGCTTGTTTTACCCAAACACGGTGCCGCCTGCCTTGGCCGTGGTGCCCGCACCTGCATGTCTAGGGGATTCTTCCCCCATCTGCAGGAGGTAGCTTGGTTCCAGCATCAACTTCAATGTGTGTGTCGTTTCTTTTCCAGCTGAAAAGCTTTTTTTCCCCCTCTTTAATTTTTAAAAAGAATCAAAGCCAAAGTAAGACTAACTGTGAAATCCAAAATGGCTGCGTTTACCCTACTTATGAAAACACCGAGTCTCTAATACCGGGTGGGGTGGAGGCTGCCAAGCCGCAGGCCGAGCTCCCTTTTCCCTTGGATCTTAGCCAGCTGTTGCTCGATGGCGTCCTCCACTGCCTTCAGCTGCTTCAGGAGCTCCTCGTGTCTTGACAGCCTGCTGGCGCTCCCTGAATTGGTGCCAGAGGCAGAGGCGATGCCAGGTACAATCGTGACTTTGCTGGAATTCTTGGGCTGGGATGGTGATCCCTGGTGCTTCCTGTCTGGCTGAGCCAAAGATGCTCTGGGGTTCTGCCTTCTCTCCCTCTCTGGCGTGGGAGAGCCCAGTCTCCCACCCGACTTCCGGTGGTGAGAATCGAGCTCTGGGGATGTCTTCAGCCACTTGGCTGGAGGACACTGCCTGCCCTTTTCCAACAGCTTGAGTTGCTTCCTGCTCCTGTCATCAGTCACCTTGTTTAGCAGAATCAATTTGATCTCCTTGCGGGCAATAAACGCTCCCGCCGGGGGCTGTCCCAGAGGCGCCTGCTGTATGGGTGAGGGCTGCTGGGATGATCTGGTGCCTGCTGGACGTTTCCCGGACTTGGGGGCTGGTGAGGAGGAATTCATTTTCTGCTTATTCTCTTTAACACCATCTTCTTTCTGAGGTTTTTCTTTCTCCTTCTTGGCTTGGGCTGGGGAGGGGGACCTTGAGCTGGTCGAGGGCCTAGGGCTAGCCTGGTCCCGGTACATGTCTTCTGAGTCCACGCTGTGCATGGAGCAACTACTCCATGTGGTGCTGGATACCGAGGAGATGCTGGTCACACTGGATGACCTGGATCTGGAACTGGATCCGCTAGAGTTTCTGCAGCAGCTTCTGCCTTTGTTGCTGTCACTTCGGGTGTACTTCCTGGGAGGTCTCCCGGCTAGCTGCTCCTTCCTCCTGACTTCCGGCGACTCTCGGGGCTTGGCGGGCTTGGTGGGCTTGGGAGCAGAAGCAGCGGTTTTGCTGGACAGTGCTGAGGCTGGAAGCGGGGCCGGATTCTTCATCAACTTCTTTCCTGCTCTCCTGGGAGGCGGCGCCAACTCCCCTTTAACTCCAACAGTTGGCCTTTGTCGGAAGGTCATTGGAGTCGGGGAAGGGGAGGAGGAGGAGGAACCGGACCTGGATCTGCTGCCTGAGAAGCAGCTGTGCCTGGAGGAGCGGCTGGAGTAGGAGCTTCCGCTGTGCCTGGAGGAGCGGCTGGAGTAGGAGCTTCCGCTGTGCCTGGAGGAGCGGCTGGAGTAGGAGCTTCCGCTGTGCCTGGAGGAGCCGCTGGAGTAGGAGTTACAAGATGAAGTTCGGGAACGAGACCTGGATGAGCCAGAGCCAGAGGAGGAGGAAGAGCCTGAGGAAGACCTGGAGGAATTGGAGGCTGAGGTTGATGAGGTCGATGAGGCTGATGTTTTTCGACCTCTCCGCGCAGGATTAGGGGGCACTGAGAACCACAGCTTCTTCATCGGAGTCTTGGATCGACGCCAGGGGTCCTTCCATTCATCCGCACGCTTAACCTGGGGGCCTGCAGCGGAGGCCTTCTTTGGTGGCTCAGCTTGACAGCTTGGCGGCTGATGGGACCAGGACTTTGGCTTCTCCTTGTCCTTCACCCGTTCTTTGTCTCTGTGCCGGTCTCTGTGCTGTCTGTTCCTCTGGTCCCATTTGGCTCGTTCTCTCTCCCACTCCTCTTTCCTCCGCTGCAGCTCCCTGTTGTGCTGTCGCTGGTGCTCATGCTCCGACTCCCTTAGCCATCCTTCCCTCTCTCTGTCTCTCTTCTGTTCCACCTTTCGTTCTCGCTGTCTTTGCCTTTCCCTTTCCAGGACATTAGGATAGGGCTCTCTTTCTGTATAATGCATCCTGTAATTCTCGTACTGGCCACCACGCCAGAACGATTCTATATCATAGTCCTGGTAAGGATCTACATAAGGCTCAGGTGCTGTATCTCTTGTGATCTGGTATTGCCGATGAAACTCCCGTTCGTCTTCACCAACGGTCACAGTAAACCTTTTCTCTTCAAAACCAGTCTCCTGGACCTTCCGAATGTTTGCTTTTTTTAGTACCTCCTTTGCATTCCGTAGTCCTCGCTCCCAGGCACTCTGTGTTGGGGATTGTGGAGGGAGTGGAGGCAAAATGTCATCAATTGCCCGTCCACGCCAACCACTGGCAGGCATCAGTGGGTGAGTTCCGCGAGGCGGGGCACTGTTGGGCAGGGGTGGATCAGCTTTTGAGATCATGGAGTAGTTCCCCTTGTCATTCACTCCAGGGTGTAAAGACTTGCAATTCATTCCCCAGGTACAGTTCCCTTTTACCTGGCTTCTGAATGGTAGGGAATATGATATTGGTGCAAAAAGAGTGGATAACGGCGGCACAACTTCTTTCATGAAGAATTGGCAGGTGGGACGAGGCCTCACCTTCCTCTCACTGGGCTCTCTCACTTCACCTTCTTCCAGGTCCTCATCAGTCTCCCTGTTGTCATTCTCTCCATCATCGTCCTCTTTTTTTCCCTCCTTGGCAGCCTCCAGGGATTCTTTCTCTTCCACATTTTTAACACCCGGGTTTTCTCCCTCCCTTGGAGCTCCTTCTCCTTTGTGTTCAATATTCTCACCAGGCTTCTCGGCTTCCACCTCTTGGGCAGCAGGAACTGAATTCTCAGGAAACGCCTCATCATAATCTAAAACATGCTCATACAGTTCTCTGGTGACTGAGTACTCATCCCTAGGGTCAGTTGTCCAGTCCTTGTCCTTGTCATTCTCAGATGTAGAGCTCGCTGGCCCCCTGCCCAGCTCATTGACGTCAGTATCCTGATCCTGAGACTTGGGCTGACTGGACTTCTCCTCCTCGCTGGAGTCCAGTTCCCTGGTTGCATTTTCCTCCACCTCCATGTCGGAACTGCTCCCTGCAACTCTGTCCAAAGCCTGATCGGACCCACTTTCCCTCAGAATGTTGCCTTCCAAGAGACTCTGTTGCTCTTCTTGTTGCCCCTCTGGCTAGCGAGCAGCCCAAACAGGGTAACTGGCCACATCCATTGGTGCCCACAGTTCTCGGTGCCAAGGCGGAGAAGGGGTCACGGCTTCACTGGAGTCAGGACTGTGCAGGGAAGACCTGTCTAGGCCCTTTGGCTCCTCACAGGCTCTGGCTTCAGGCGCAGGAGTGCACAGAATAAATAGGCTCCCTTACCCGTGGGGGCGGGACTTTGTGTGACATCATCAGGCCTCGATTGCACACCTGTGAGCAGGCGGGCTTCCATAGCTAGTCCCTCCCACCCGCCTTCCCCCCAGTCCCGCCCCTCACCTACCTTTTGACTAGTATTGATGGAATGTTTTCCCACCCCTTTCTTTTCCACCAATTTCTGTGTTTTTATGTGAAGTGAGGCTGTTGTAGATGGCATATACTTGGATCATATATTCAATCCATTCTGCCAATCTTACCTTTGATTGTAGAATAAAATTGAGTTATATTTATTGTAATTACTGTGAAGGCAGGCTTCTCATATTTTGCTATTTATTTTTGCATGTGGAACCTCTTTGTCTCTCTTTCTTCAAAACTACTATATACTTTTAAAAATTGATCCTTTGTAGTGAATCATCATGGTTCACTTTCCCTTTATTTTTGTGAATATTTTTTAGATATTTTTGTTCAGATTTATTGGCATTACATTTGCTATTCTAAATGTATTATAATCTACTTTGAATTGATACCAAATTAACCAATTCAAAAATTTCAAAAACCAATGAAATTTCTGCTTCCATAGTATTCACCTTCCTCTTTTTTGCTGATTAAATCACCATTTCATCTTTATTCATTGTGTGTCCTACCCAGAGTTTTATGATTATTTTATGCATATGGAGTTTATGCACATTTACAAAATAAAAGGAACAGTTGCTTACCAACATTATTATAATATTTATATTTCCTAATGTGTCTACTTTATCAGAAATCTTTGTATTTGATAGTCTTATCATTTCAAACTGAAAGGCACATGTATTTCTTTTAAAACAGCTCTACTCATAATGATCTCCCTCAATTTAGTTCAGTTCTGAATGGCTCAATTCCCCCCTCATTTTTAAAATTGCAGTTTTGCAAAATACAGAATTCTTGCTTGATGTTTTATTTCTCTTTCATTGCTTTAAATATGTTGCCCCCTTCTTTTTGGCCTCTATGATTTCTAATGAGAAAATAGTGTTTAATCTTAGTAAAGAATCCTTGTACATAATGAGCCACTTCTCCCACTGCCTTGAAGATTCTAGTTGTCATTTTTTATTTATATTTTTATTATACTGTGTCTCTCTCTGAGCTCTTGTATTAGTCCTTTAAGTGTTTTGAGTTTATTACACGTGAATATACACATCATTCATAGAATTGGGGAAGTTTTTTATAATTATTTCCTCCAATGTACTATCTACCCTATTCTCCTTTTTCTTTTGTATTAGTCTATGAACTAAATAAGGAAAAGCAGACTAACACTAAAAATAATAGAATGAAAGAATCAGGGCAGGTTAGATTGTAAATAAATGATACAGAGAATAGGAAAAACATCTGAGATAATTAAATCAAAAGTTGGTTCCTTGAAAAAATGAGCAAAATTGACAAACATTCACTAAACAGAGAAGAAAGGGAGAGGTCATAAAAAATTTAAATTAAGTAAATAAATTATATAATAGTTCCCCCATTCATTCAGATACTATTGATTCAACTTACTCTATTTCAAGATGGATTTAATCAGTATAAGGAATTATTTCACTTGGAGGGATGAATATCAACTGCCCCCTTTGTATGTTCTCTTCAAATATCATTGATCAGAAAATGGTGGGGGAACATGGGTTATAATGTTCTGCCATGTGTGGCAATCCTCATAAGAAAAAGAGGGTTAGAAATTACAGAAAGAATGGGGTTAGGAGAATACCTGGTTTCTCCATCAGATATTGTAGTAACATGGTTACTGAGGTCCTGTCCTATATTAAGCATCATTAACTGAAACAGCCCTGAATTTATACACGTGTGTGTGTCTGAAAATGTTATTCATTCAAAAACTGTAAATTCTCCCCTTAAATATTTGTTAATAATTGTATTTCATGGACAAATTATAATAAAGTATCATAAAGACAAGTAAACATCTAGTAGTTCCAAAAGTCTAGAAAAATGGAAAGACATAGTAACTGTGTCACTGCTTAGAGGCTTACATAAATTAATTTATTTCATCCTCACCATAATCCTGTTGAATATTGTTTATTTACCCATTTAACAAAGGACATTATAATGGTTTGACAGTTTTATTTAATTATGAATTCCAAAAATGTAAATTGGATTATGTTTGTAAACTGATCTGTTCATCTGGGCATGATTAAGTTATGATTAGGGGGTTAACTGCCATGTCAGTGGGACATTGAGGCCCACCCCTCGGTGGTGGGAGTGGTCTCAAGTATAAAAGGCTAGACAAAAGGCAGTAGAGATGAGAGAAGCAGATTTGGAGAAGCATATTGGAGAGAAGCAGATTTGAAAAGTAGTTCTGACGTTGAAGTGAGCCGTTGGCCCGATAGTCTACAGCTGGCCTTGTGGAGGAAACAGAAGCTAAGCCCGGAGAGAAACGCAGCCCCGGGAACAGAGGAACCCAGAAGCCTGAACCCTGGAGACGTCAGCAGCTGTCTTGCTCCAACACATGGACTTTGGTGAGGGAAGAACTTTATGCTTTGTGGCCTGGTAACTGTAAGCGTCTACCCCAAATAAATACCCTTTATAAAGACTGACCAATCTTTGGTATATTTCCAAAAGCACTCCTGTGGCTGACTAAAACAGACATGTTTAGAAGTTGAGAAAACTTAAGTAATATGACAAAATTACATGGCTAGAAAATGACACATCTAGAATGTGAATTTTGATTTGCCTATCTTCCAACCTAAATTTTTTCCTGAAATGCCCCACCTCACATCAACAATTAGAAGCCACACCTGTAATCCCCTCTTGCCAAAAATCAGCTTCTATATTCTATCTCTACTCGTTTTTACTGTATAGTTTACTATGCATTAACTCACATATGTTGAAAATGAACATTTTAGTTTTTCTTAATGTCATCTTAATATTTCTTACATCGACGGTCCAAGACCCTACTAGGAGGTGACAAAATATCTCCAAATTTACTTGATTCCATTTCACAAGCATGTGACTTGGATAGTGTTCATAGTATAAACAGATTCCTAGTGGCTATCAAATATATCTAGCAATACTACTGTCTTGATACTTAAATCATTCTTCCAGTCTCCATAAATATTTGCCTTGCCTTTGGAAAGTCACATCTTCTCACATTTCTCCTCATTTTCAACAAATATCATCCCCTCCTACTAAGCAGATGGATCATTTGAATAACATAGCATCCACAAATATACATTGCATTCATATACATTGCCTACTCCTTCTTTTCTATTAAATTAAAAGGGCATGTTATCTTTGGCTAAGTACAAGTTCTCCAATTGAAATCTTCCTCTCCTCTGTAGGGAACTATGTAATTGATTATAAATTCAATGCCTTTTACCAGAAACTTCACTGTATTTTCATAATCCATCTCATCATTTAAGCCCATTTGGTTCCTTCCATCTTGAAACAAAGAAAGTCTTCTTAAACTCTTTTCCATCAAGTTCCTGCTCTTCTGTTCCTCTCTTCACAATTAAACAGAAAATGCAGTTATCATTTCCTCATTTCACTTTGTCTTTGATGTAGCAATACCAATGATCCCTCATAAATAAGTCTTATTATCATCAACAGTGACCTGTCCATAAATAAACCCTTAATCATGAACTACTTTTAGGAATTCTTTGGTCATGGTTTCTCTAAAATCTTAGTCACCTGACCCTTTTAATCTACTCTAGTCATTCTTTCCCCTTGTCCACCACAAAGAACATCTATTGAAACATCTGAAAACTAAATCCTGCCCCTCCTCTATCCTTCTTTTATCCACATCCTGACATGCTTACACATTTTTTCCATTGCTCTTAAATTCTTCCTTCTTTTTTCTCTAAGTTGAGAGTGACAAAACACTTCTCTAGGAACCTTTCATGAGCTATCATCTCTACTTGCTTAAACAAATGCACCTACAATGGTGTTTATTTCAGATTATTAACTCTACTCCCAAAATATAATCATCACACATCCTCTACTTGCCAATCTTTGTTAAGAGCTCCATTAGGTATCAAGAGATGGATCATTTACATGCCCTCTCAAAACTGAAAAACACAATTAAACAGTGCTGTTATGTCTACACAAAGCACATTTTTTCCATTCACATCCACCCCAATCCCTAAACACACATGCCCATATTCTTTTATTCTTAGTTTAAATCTGAATTCCTTGTAAATATATTCACTGAATTCCATCAATGTTAGCCTTTACATTTCCTTCACCCTCAACTTAGTTAAAATTTTAATATCCCTGCCTGTCTGTCTATATGTATGTATGGTCTGTCTCCCCCACTGACCTGAACATAGAAAAACCTACACCTGTTTGCTAAGAGAAAATTTCCCCTGACTATAATATATGTATTTTAAAGCGAAGGAAGTATGTTCATAATTACCTAACCTACCCTCTGAAAACACACCCAAAATGCCTGTCACCAGGTCAAACAATTATCTCTCGATAAAAATGCACCTAAAAATTGAAGAAGTCCTGGTGAAAATTCTATACGGTACTGAACCGAACCATAATAGTTTGGAAAAGACAAAGAAGTCAAGTCTTGATGATGTGGTCACTGAGCATAGACCTCAATGCTTTTCGTCTAGGAAAAAAAAGTGAGTTTTATGGTGATATCTCGTTCTATACAATTGATAGTCTCTATAGTCTTATAATCCATAGAATGCATACAAATTTACTTGGGTGCCAGTCAAGATGTTTAAGCAAGATGTCTCTTTAAAGAAAATCATTTTCCTCCAATTTTATAAATCCCAATGAAACAATTAGTGAAAACAGATTTCCTTTAATTCTGGCATTCTTCTAAATATCCCAAAAGTATCTCTTATGCCTTTTTTCCGAAGCATAAACTTTTGTGGATATTGGTCATTCTCGGCTGTAATGAAAAGTATAAGTAGCAAAAGAATTCTTTGGGGAGAGAGGGTGGTCTACAGTCTGAACTGTGATCCATGCTGGATGGCAAAGCACCAAAATGTGTATATCTATCACAGGCATTATGCCACACTGAAGAAGGATATATATGTGGGAGGTTGTGGGAGGTGTGGGAGGGTGGCATATGGGTACTCCTAAAATTTCTGTGTAACATTAATGTAACCAATGTGTCCTAAAATATATATATATATAAAATAGAAATAAATGAATCAGCCTTAGTTTGCCACCAGCATTCTAAAAACCAGACCTAGGGAGAAAAACTAGGACTGGGGACACATACATGGTTTCTTATATAGCGAATGTTTAGTCTGCCCTGATTATCACAAAATCAGGACAGTGGCAAATGAATTCTTAATGATATTTTTTAAAGCCCTTGTGATTTACCAACATCCATTCAGGCTGTGGGTTGGGTATCAGTGTGACTTTAAATAAGTGGAGATATTTGTGCTCATAGTTAATATTTTAGGAAAAAGTAAATTTCATTTCCATAAAGAATTGTGAAACAATGAAAACTTGAATATATTAAGGATTCCCATAATAAATGAATTAGGTTCATTACTTGTTTTCCTATAAAGATGATATGGTTAATATTTAATGGACAGGTTATTTGGCCTCATGTACTAAAGGACTTCATTTATGGAGATAGTAAAGCTCTTTTAGAAAATAGCTACTTTAACTGAGACACAAAGAAATTAATGAGGAAATGTTATAAAATTTTATTGAGATTAGAATTAGTTTACGGAATTATTTTCAGGCTGAGGGAAGAAGAATAATTCACCCAACACTTCACAAAAAAAATGTTGTGCTTTTAGGAATTGAGAGCAGACTGGATAGCAGTAAAGTAAACTGGGGCAGAGCAAGTAGCCTGCTAGATTTTAAGGCCTGAATGTCATGGTAAATGCAAAGACTGTTTTTCTAATGCTAGTGGAAACCCACTGAAGAATTTAAATTGGGAAATTTATATGATCATACATGTTAATAAATGAGTGTTTTGCTGAAGAATGAGTCAGGTAAGGAGGCAATTGTTGACTTTTAAGAATTACTTGTAGGTGCTTAGAATAAGGAGTTGGTATTGAAAATGGGAAGGAGTAGGATAGAAAGATACAAGAAATAGAAAGAAACAACAAAACTCAGTTATTTAGTTTGTCAGATATCATGCATTGGTGATATGTTAGGCTATGTACTAAAGACTGAAAAATCAGTTTTGAAAAATCAGTTACATTTCCTGCCCTCAGTGCATATAAAATTTAATAAAAATCACGGTAATATTGCAAATTATGGATGTATATGCACCTAATAGGCAAGATCTTGACAGAGAACCAACATTTTTTTTAAAGATTTATTTTTTATTTATTATATATCCCCCCCTTTCTGCTTGTTCTTGCTGTGTTCATTTTTGCATTCTTCTGTGTCTGCTTGTCTCCCCCAGCTGCGGCGAACCGCCGTGTCAGCGCACTGCACGGCAGCCTGCCTGCTTGTGGCGGTCTGCCCATTCAAGGAGGCTGCAGGAAACGAACCCGGGACCGCCCATGTGGTAGACCAGAGCCCTACCCTTGGGGCTACAGCTGGCCCCCGGGAACGAACTTTATATTTGTTTTGGTGGACAAGGCCTCTATGAAAAAGCATTATTTGAAAATTATCAGAAGGCTAATATCTAAGTATTAGCCAAAAAGTCAGTGCTAGATAATAAAGTGTTAGAGGGAGAAAAGTAAGAATATTTCAAATAGAGGGGGAAACATTC
>PVKH010027953.1:0-12920 GCA_004027955.1 Chaetophractus vellerosus
TTTTTTCTTTTATAATCCTTGCTTTTTGAGTTCTAAAAATCTTGGACCTAATCCAAAGATTTTTGCTGTTTTCTGCTAGAAGTTAGAATTAATATTTAGATCTATGATATATTTCTAGTTAATTTTTGTGTTAATTTTGAGGTCCCTTTCTTCCAATTGTTCCACATGATTTATTGAAAATATCATTTTCCCCCCTTGAGTTGCCTTTATATCTTTGGTGAAAATTAATTGACCTTACATGTTTGGCTCTATTTCTGGACTCTATTTGATTTATTCTGTTCCATTAATCTATATGTATATCCTTAAACCAATACCACACCATTTTGATTACTGTAGCTCTAGATTAAATATTGAAATTAGGTAAACTAATTCAACCAACTTTGATTTTCTTTCAAAATTGTTTTGACTATTCTAGGACTGTGCATTTTCATATACATTTTATAATGAACTTTTTAATTTCCATAAAAAAGCCTGATGAGATTTTTTTAAAAATATATTCCACGGACAGATATGCTTTATTTCAGCATGGGATTAAATATGACAATGTGGAACAATTACGGGTTTCTCAACAATAGTACTTGGTCCTGCCATTCAATTTGTCTCTAAATTCAGTTAACTAACACTTTATTAGCAGTAGGCCCCCCCCCCTTAATCATTTTTACTGTGCACAAAATCTGAAATCTTTGGGTGGTTTCTCATTTACTGGAAATCTTTTAAATTGCTTCCAGTTGCAATAAGGTAATTTTTTATCTGCTCATATTCACTCCATTGGAGGCACAAATATTGCTCTATTTTCTTGTTTAAATTTGCAAACATGTAAAATACAAATATAGAACTTAATGTTAGCACACATATAAAAAGTATAATCTCTGTATGCTCTAATAACCCTGGTTTTAAGTTTTATTCATTAAAAATTATTTATATTACCTCTCCCCAAAGAGTTATGCAAAATTCCAAAGTAAAAATTATTATACATCTTGATTTACAAATAAGAATAAAATTTTGAATTCTACAGGTTAGAATTTTTGAATGACATTATTAGGAATTTCTGGACGATTAAACCTTATATATTTTCTCTTTCAACCCCAATTAAATTTTTGAAAAGCTATACATTTGTTGACAGACACAAGCCACTCAATAACTCGACGTCGCCACTAGAGATGAGATTAATCTGGTGGATGGATGTTTGCATGCTGGACATGCCAGACCTTCCCATGCAACTGATTGCAGTGGTCATCTCTTAATTTTTTTGCCCTATGTTTTAAATAAAATTAAATATTCACATGGTAAAAGTTGTAAGAAGTACAGAGGGTCTAAAACAACAAGTAAATGTCCTTTTCTCCATTAACCAGCAAATCTGATGTCTTCAAAATCATTAAAACACTCATACGTATAATTTGTGAACTGAAGTCAAACTTTGAGTCTTTATCTGAAAGTAATTCTGAAGTCTTTGGGATTCTGCTGATTGTTTCATATATTAGAAAACCATGCAATCTTCAATCTTATCCTTCCTTAAAAAAAAATATTACAGTGGAAGCCAACAGAGCCACAGAATGGACAGGGCACGGCCATGTCATGGGGAGGCAGAGACATGAGTCGCAGAACCCCAAGGATGGCCTGCAGCCAGCACCGGAACCCACCTTCAGGGAGAAGGCAGCAAGCTGATACCTTGATTTTGGACTTCTGGCCTCGAAACCATGAACCAATACATTCTTGTTGTCGAGTAAAAAAAAAACCAACTATTTATAACAACATAAAAATATGAAATATTTAAGGATAAATTTAAAAATGCATTGTGAAAGGGCCGGCTGTATAGCCCAGTTGGTAGGGCACCGGTTTACCACATGGGTGGCCCCGGGTTTGGTCCCCGGGCCTCCTTGAATGGGCGGACCACCTCAAGAAGGCAAGCCAAAGTGGGAGGGGCATGCTGCTGTGGGCAGGGCATGCTGCTGTGGGCGGGGCATGCTGCCACGGGCAAAGGCAAGCCCCCCGGACGAAGGCAAGCCCCCGCGAGCAAGGATGAGCCCCCGCGAGCAGGCGGGCCGCCAGGCCAGTGAGCTGACTCGGCAGGTCACCCCAGCAGGGGGAGACAAGCAGACACAGAGGAACGCAGAGAAAAAATGAACACAGCAAGAACAAGCAAAAAGGGGGGGATGTATAATAAATTAAAAAAATAATAATAATAATAAAATGCATTGTGAAAAATGTGTCGGTTTCCACTGTGTGGCCTCCAACTTCTGGTTTCCAATTGTAAATGGTATATTTAAAATTCCACTTTCCAGTTTTTGTTGCAAATCTATAGAAATAAGATTGACTTTTCTATATTGATATTGCATCCTACAGTCTTGTTCAATGCACTCATTGTTAGCTGTATTTTTTCCCAGAGATTCCTTTGGATTCCTGAGAGAAAGAGTACTGTAATTTGCAAATGCAGATAGTTTTACTTTTTCCTTTCCAATAGGGGCGCTTTCTATTTCCTTGTCATGCCTTAGAGCACTGGCTGGGACCTCTGATACAATGTAGAATAAAAGCTGAGAATGACCACCCATGTCTTGTTCTGATATTAGAGGGAAATGTTCAGTTGTATGATTTTTCAACATTGATTATTATGTTAATGTCTTTCTCCTAGTTTTCTTCTTTCCTCCTTTCCCCTGTTTGCATGTAACTGGAAAGTGCAGTCCTAATGATGGACAATGCACCGTATGTGTGGTGTGGAGTGGGGCCGTCAGCGCGGTGGCCTAGGAGCTCAGAGCCCAGGAATGAGGTGTCACAGTCTGAGTGGAGTGAGAAAGACATCAGTGTGGATGAGGGGCTGGTTTTGGAAGGCATGGTCAAAGCAAACTGAGGAAGGTATCCCTGGAGAGGGAAAGCCTGGTGTGGGTGTCAGAGCCCATGTGAGATGAGGGAAGAGTTGATGTAGGGGACAGAGTCCAGTATTCTAGATCAGAGTCAAAGCAAGGGGAAGCAGGTGTGCCCATGGAGGGGTGGTCAGTCTTGGAGGCTGCCATGCAGGAAGGGCCATCGTGGACCAGGGAGTTAGAGCACACGCAGCTCTAGGAAGGTTTTCCCACTGACAGGCATCCTGGCATGGGATGTCAAAGCACATGCAAGGTAAGAAGACAGGTGAGCTTGTGTGTGTTGGCAACCTGTCATGGGGAATTGGATCCCAAGAAGGGTGAGAAGGGCATCCATGTGGTGGGACAGCCCAGATGGGGAATCAGACTTGAGCAGGATGAGGACAATGTCCGCAGGAATTAGGGCGAGGGAAGGGAAGGTTGGTTATGAATCAAGAAATTGATCAAATACGTAAACATATTAAGGGTGACAGAAGTCATGCCTCTGTCTGGTGGAAATGGGAATTACAAATACAGGGAGTGGTGAAACAACCCCTGCGGTGTGAGGTTGGAACTGGATGCCTCAGTGTGAACTTATGATGTAGGTGTATGGGTGTATATGTAATTATATACATACAATTATATATACATATATAAGTATTATTTATTAACATACACATACATATGTACACATACATACATATACTTCTAGTTCTGTCCACCAAGAGGGCCTGGGGGCAGTGACAGTCCAATAAAAATGAGTGGACCTAACACCCAGATCTTGCCTTCCAAATATAATTTTACACGGAAAGGAATAAGATTGCTTTGGAAAAATGGCTGATTCCAGATATGGGCAGGAAAAGTATAGGATGAGACTGGAAAATCTTGTTTCAGACAGCAAGGAAGCATTCAAGTAATTATGAGGTCATATAAAAAATACAGGAGTCAGCTTGAATGGGTTTGTGCTTTCAAGTTGTAAAATTTGAACATAAAAACAGATAATGACAATTAACAATTTATAGATTCAGTGCAATCCCAATCAAAATTCCAATGGCCTTCTTTGTAGAAATGGAAAAGCCAATTATCAAATTTATAGGTTATATATACATTACTAGAATAATTTTTTAAAAATACAGGACTGTACAACATAAGCAGTGAAAATTTTGTAAATTTTGGACTATACTTAAATGTACTATTTTATACATATTCTTTCATGATTTGTAACAAATGTATCACATTAATGCAAGTTGTTAAAATAGGTTGGTATTTGAGAACTGTGTATTTTAGGCATGCTTTTTTTAAAACCTGCAACTTCTCTAATAAAAAAAGTTGAAATAATGACAATAATGGATTACAACCCACAGAATAAAATTGGAAATTTGCACTTACACACATTAATTAATTAATTGAAGTTTGGTCAGGTATGGGATATTTACGTAGCTGTAAATACTCCCCCCACAAAATACTTACTGATTTTAAGAGGAAAAATGGTAACTTTAGAGTGGAGTGATACTGCTTTAATTAAGTGATGGATATGAAAAATAATGTATCTCATGATAGAATACAATGAGAAGAATTTTAACTCAGTTATTTGACAGACCTAACAAAGATGCATAATCTGAATCTAGTTATGAGGAAACGTCAGACAAATCCAAGCTGAGAGACTTTCTGCAAAATAATGATCCTGTTAATATTCAAAAGTGCCAAGGTCATCAAAGTTCAGCAAAGACTGAGAAAGTGTACCAGAATGAAGGAAACTAAAGACACAGGAAATATAATGATATACATGTAATTCTGAATGGCATCATTTTGCTATAAAAGACACTAATTAAGCACTTGGTAGGTGTTGGATGGCATCTAAAGATCAGACAATAGCTAGTCCCTAAATTTGAGAGTTGTGTTTGAAATATACAACAAGGTATTTTGGGATGATGGGCATTAACTAGGTAATTTAGACACAACTGGCTAAGGGAAAAGTTTATCTATAATTTTTTGATGGCTTCAAACTTAAAAAGAAATAACTTTATAAGTGCCCTTTCTCAGATTAAGGAAATCATTTTCAATTCCTAGTTTACGGAATGTTTTATCAGGAATGGTATGGATTTTTGTCAAGTGTTTTTTTCTGCATCTATGGATAGATCATATGATTTCCTTTTTATTCTTTTAATTTAGTAAATGGCATTTATTTTAAATGTTAAGAAAACCTTTCATTTCTAGGATAAATCTCTTGGTCAAGTTGTATTATATATTTTATATATCACTGAATCAATTTCCTAATATTGCTAAGGATTTCAGTGTCTTTGTTTATGTGCATTTTAGAGTATAGTTGTTTTTCTTGCCTGGTTTTGGTATCAATGCAGTGCTGGCCTCATAAAATGAGGACATATATGTTCCCTCATCCTCTATTTTTGAAAGAGTTTATGTAGCATTGATATTGTTTCTTGCTTAAATATTTAATAGAACGCACCAGTGAAAGCATCTCGACACGCAGTTTTCTTTAATTTTTAATTATAAATATAATTTCTTTAATATATAAGACTATCTGGATTTCTATTTCTTCTCGTAACAGTTTTGCTAATGCATATACTTTAAGAAATTTGTCCATTTCATCTAAGTTATGAAATTTATTAGCAAAAGATTGCTTATATTTTAAAGTCTTATGTATATATATATTTAAACTTCCTCCTTCTTTCCAGATATTGTTAATTCGTATCTTGTTTTTCTCTTGATGAATCTAGTTAGCAGTTTCTCACTTTTATTGGCCTGATCACGTATTCTAATCGGTTTCATTGGTTTGCTCTATCATTTGCATGTTTTATATATTATTGAGTTCTTCCCTTATCTGCATTGCTTCCGTTCTTTTACTTACTTTGCTCTTCATTTTCTAGCTTCTTAATATGGAAACTTAGCTCATTGACTTTAGATCTTTCTTCTTCTCTAACGTAACATTTAAAACTATACATTTTTCAGCTTTAGCAATAAGCCCTAAAATTTAATATGTTGTGCTTTCCCATTTAAGTTTAAAGTATTTTTGCAATTTTTATTATTTCTTTTTTAACCATAAGCTGTTTAGAGGTGTATTGTTTAATTTCCCACTGTTTAAAGATTACCCAGATATTATTTTGTTAATGATTTCTAATTTAATTCTCTTGTGATTAGAGACGAGAGCCTCTGGCTTCAATCATTTAAATGTACAAAGACATACTTTTGGCCTACACATGGTCTACTTTGGTGAAGTTTCAATGAGCACTGGGACTTAAAGGGTATTATGCTCTTTTGGGGTGGAATGCTACATAAATATCAGTCAGGGCAAGTTGGTTGATAGTGGTAGTTAAGCTCTATATAGCCTTACTGATTTTCTGTATGTTTTCTACCAATTGCTGAGAACAACCTTTTGAAAGGTATAAACATCATAACGTATTTGCTTATTCTTTCGGTTATGTCAGTTTTTGCTATATGTATTTTGAAATTTTTACTTGGTACATAAACATGTAGTATTGTTATATCTGTTCGATGAATTGCTCCTTTTATCACTTGAAGTGCTTCTCTTTACTTCAGATAGTGTTCCTTGCTTTAAAATCTGCTTTATCTTATATTAAAATACCTATTCCAAATTTTATTATTGTTTCTTTTATTGTAACCTATCTGTGTCCTTCTAGTTAAAATTTGTTTCTTGTGAACTCCATTTTGTCAGGACTTGTTTCTTTTTTTTTTTTTCATGTACAAAAGCAGACAGATTTTATTACCAGAATAGAATACAACAGTTGGACTACAATCTTTCTCTCCTTCTGCTCACTGAAGAAATTCTCAACTCCCTCTCTTCTTTCCTCTCTACCAGTGTCAACCTCTTTTTTTTATTAATTTTTTATTTTTTATATATCTATATACATTTTTAGGATACATTGATTACATAAATGTTACACAGAGATTCCAGGAGTACCCATATGCCACCCCCCCACATGCACATCCCTAAGTGTGGCATAACGCCTCTGATAGATATACACATTTTGGGGCTTTGCCATCAGACATAGATCACAGTTCAGGCCATAGACAACCGTCTCTTCTTTACAGTTCCTGAATGATACATGATCATACAAACTAGCCTTGTTTCTTTATACAGTATGACAATCTCTGCCTTTTCATTGGCACGTCTAAATAAAAACTGTCTAATGGAAATGTAATGTAAGCCACACATTTTTAAAAAAAATGTGAATTGCTAGTGACCATACTAAAATAAAAAGAAACAAGTGAAATTAGTTTTATTAATGTATTTTATTTAAGCCAATATATCCAATATATTTATTATATTTCTGCTCTTAATCAATATAACAATTATCAATGAAATTTTTTTCATACCAAGTATTAGAAATCTGATGTGGTTTTTCCAATAACATGTGCTCACTTGCTATCTCTGTCACATTTTGGTAATTCTTAAAATATTTCAAACTTTTTCATCATCATTATATCTGTTATGGTGATCTGTCATCAGTGAGTTTTGATGTTACTATTTTAATTGTTTTGGGGTGCCATAAGCTGTGTCCATATAAGATGGCAAATTGAATCATTAAATGTTGTGTGTTCTGACTGCTCTACCAACTAGCCATCCCCCCTTATATTTCTCTCTGTTTGGGCCTCCATATTTCCTGAGGCACAACAACATTGAAATTAAACCAACCAGTAATTCTACAATGGCCTCTAAGTGTTCAAGTGAAGGAAGAGTTCCTTGTCTCTCACATTGAACCAAAAGTTAGAAATAATGAAGCTTAATGAGGAAGGCTCGTATCAAACGGATCTGGCCAAAAGCTGTGCTTTTTGCACCAGGTAGCCAACTTGTGAATGCAAAGAAAAAGCTCTTGGTGGAAATTAAAAGTGCTACCCCGGTGAACACACAAATGATGAGAAAGCAAAACAGCCTTATTGCTGATATGGAAAAAGGTATAGTGGTCTGGGTAGAAGATTAAACCACCCACAAACTTCTCATAAGTCAAAGCCTAACCCAGAGTAATTTTTAATTTTATGAAGGCTGAGAGAGGTGAGGAATCTCCAGAAGAAAAGTCTGAGGCCAGCAGAGGTTGGTTCATGTTGTTTAATGAAATAATCCATCTCCGTAACTTGAAAGTACCCGTGCCGATGTAGAAGTTGCAGCAAGTTATCTGGAAGATCTAGCTAAGATAATTGATGAAGATGGCTTCACTAAACAACAGATTTTCAAAGTAGATGAAGCAGGCTTCTATTGGAAGGAGACGCCAACTAGGACTTTCATAGCAAAAGAAATGTCTGCCTTCAAGGCTTCAAAGCTTCAAAGAACAAGTTCTCTTTTGTTAGGGGCTAATGCAACTGGCGCATTAAGTTGAGGTCAATGCTCACTTACCATGCTGAAAATCCTAGAGCCCTTAAGAATTTGCTACATCTACTCTGCCTGTGCTCTATAAGTGGAACAAAAAAGCCTGGATGATAGCATATCTGTTTACAACATGATTTACTGAATATTTAAACTCATTGTTGAAGGCTACTGCCCAGTAAAAAAGATTACTTTCAAAATATTACTCCTCATTGTCAATGCACCTGGTCACCCAAGAGTTCTGAAGGAGATGAATGTTGCTTACATGTCTGCTAACATAATATCCACTCTGCAGTCCATGGATCAAGGAGTCGTTTCTACTTTCAGGTCTTACTATGGAAGAAATACATTTTGTAAGGCTATAGCTCCCGTATTTGGTCATTTGTCTGATGGATATGGGCAAAGTAAATTAAAAACCTTCTGGAAAGAATTCACTTTTCTAGATGCACTAAGACCATCCATGGTTCATGGGAGGAGGTCAACATATCAACACGAACAGGAGTTTGAAAGAAGTTGATTCCACCCTGCATGGACGACTGTGATAGCTTGAGTTTTTGGGAGACCCCAGAAAATTATGTTCTTAAGGTGATCCATTCCTGTGGGTATAAAATCTATTGTATATGGGATCTATTAATTAGATTCAATAATTTTATTAGAACACCTCAGTAGGGCATGACACAGGGTGGGTCTTAATCCTCTTATGGAGTCCTTTATGAACTGGAGTAAATGAAGAGAGAGGGCTGCCGAGACAGAGAAAAACTCCTAGACATTGAGAGAGGAACTTCCTGAAGCCAGAAGCTGAAATCAATGAAACCCAGGAAAGAGGAAGCCACAGGAGCAGAGAAAGCCAGAGGCAGCCAGAAGCTGAAAGCAGGGGAGCCTGGGAGAGAAGGCAGAGACCAGCAGATGCCACCATTGTGCCCTGCCCTGTGCCTGATCGCCCACAGCTGCCGCTCAGGGAGAAAGCATCTCCTGAGGATGCCTTGATTTTTGACGTTTTTCTTAGTCTCAGAACTGTAAATTTATAAGTTAATAAATCCCTATTTTGAAAGCCAACTCATTTCTGTTATATTGCCTTGGCAGCCCTTAGCAAATAAAACAATGATTTTGAGGTGTTCGGGACTTCAGATGTGGTGGGAATAGCAAGATAACAAGAATTAGAAGTCTGAAGATGTGATGGAATTGCTGGAATCTCATGATAACATGTGAATAGATGAGTACTTGCTTCTTATGGATGAACTAAAAAGTGTTTTCTTGAGATGGAATCTATTCCTGGTGAAGATGCTGTGAGCATTGTTGAAATGACAACAAAGGATTTAGAACATCACATAAACTTAGTTGATAAAGCAGCAGCAGGGTTTGCAATGATTGACTCCAATATGTGAGAAGTTGTACTGTGCATAAAACTCTATCAAAGAGCATCACATGTTACACAGAAAGGTTTCATGAAAGGAAGAGTCAATCGATGCAGTAAACGTCAATATTGTCTTATTTTAAGAAATTGCCACAACCACCCCAACCTCCAGCAACCGCCACCCTGATCAGTCAGCGGCCATCAACACCGAGGCAAAAGATTACGACCTGCTGAAGGCTCAGATGATGGTTGGCATTTTAATTAAGGATGTACATTGCTTTTTTTTACACAGTGCTCTTGCACATTTAATACACTACAGTATAGTGTAAACATACCTTTTGTATGCACGGGGAAACCGAAAAAATGTGTGACTCACTTTATGGTGACATTCACTTTATTGTATTGTTTTGAAACTCAACCCACAATGTCTCCAAGATATACCTGTATTTATATTTAATGAAATTATCTAAATTGTTAGGTTTAAACCTACTATCATTTTGTTATTTGTTTTCTTTTATCCCATCTATTTATTGCTATTTTCGTCCTTTTCTTAGCTTTTAAAAAAACAATTATTTTTAGCTCACTGTGTAGCTGCAAATAATTTTTGTTTTATTTTTTTTGTGTTTGCTTTAGGTTCGACAGCACCCATGTTTAACTTGCTTCAGTCTATCACCAAATGTTGTAATTTTACTTAATGTTTAATGTTTAATGCATTAATGTCTAAAGCAAAAAGTGGAATGCACTTCCACCTTCTAAAACTGCTATTTTCCTACATTTTACTTCTACATATGTTTTAAATACTACAATATGTTGCTATTGCTATAAATATCTTTTCAAGAAATATTTTTAAAAGGCAATAGTTCTTTTCTATTTAACCACATATTTACTGTTTCCAGCACTCTTTATTCTTTTCCATCCTGTATCATTTTCCTCTTATCTAAAATCTCCTGTAACATTTCTTCTAGTGCAGGTCTGCTAGTGAGAAATTCTCTCACCTTTTGTTTATCTGAAAATCTTTAATTTGCCTACATTTTCATCAGATTATTTTGCTAGATATAAAATTCTAGTTAGACAGGTTTATTTTTCAGTGCTTTAAAGATAGTGTTCTACTGTTTCTTGGCTTATATTTTCTAATAAATAAATTCATAAAATTTCTTATCTCTATTTCCAAGTAGCTAAAGCCTTTCTTTTCCTCTGGTTCCTTTTAAAAGATTTTTCTTTCTATCCATGCTTATCAGCAATTTTATCATATTGTTCTTTGGTGTGGTGTTTTCTGGTTTCTCCTTCTTGGGATTCACTAATCATCTTGGATCTGTATTGGATAATTTGGATAATTTTTGACTAATATTATTTCAAAAACATTTTTCTTTTACTTTCCTGGAACTCAAATGATACATGTTTGACATTTTTATGTAGTCCCGCAGGTAACCTAATTCTCATTCATTTTTTTCCACTAAGTTTTGGTTTGGATAATTTATATCACTATGTCTTCAATTCACTTATCTTTTCTTCTCCAATGTTGACTCTTCTTTTAGTCATGTCATTTTCATGTTGTTTGGTTTGTTTTTGTTTTTGTTTGTAAATTTTGAAATTTTGTCTTCAGCTCTAAAAGTACCATTTGGTTCATTTTCATATATTCCATTATTGCCTTCATCATGTTCACTTTCCTTTAAGCCTCCAGCTTTATTTTTACTAGCATTATAAAATTTCTTATGTGATCAATCATCAATCTCTTTCATTTCCGGGTCTGATTTTATTTTATTTTATTTTATTATTGTCTTACATTTTATTTTTATTTTTGTTTGTTTCTTTGTTTTTTAGGAGGTACCAGGCATTGAACCTGGGACATCATATATGCAAAGCAGGCACACAACTACTGAATTATACCCACTTTCCTGGGTCTCTTTTTAATGGATAATTTTTCCTGGTTAAGTATTACTCTTTCCTCCTTCTTAATATGTTAATAATTCCTGATTGGATGTTGTACATTGTGAAGTTTATGTTCAGTGCTGGGATTTTGTTGTCTTCTTATAGTGTGTAGGACTTTATTCTGGCAATTAAGTTACTTGTTGATCAGCTTGAAATTTTCAAGGGTAGTTTTAAAGATTTTATTAGGGCAGACCTAAGGTAGCCTTTGGTCTACTACAAAATCATTGCTACTAAAGTGTAATAGTAGTTATAGCTTTGTACATTATCCTGAAGTATAATATAGTTATACTATTACCTACCGAATGTCCCAGGTTTTCAATGAGGACCTTAACCTCTGGTTGGTTAGAACTTGGATATCTCCCAGTCTTATATATAACCACTGGTAATTATAATGCTTTCAGCTTCCTGGTTATTCTTTATCTAGCTTTGTGGAGACACACTCTTCTTGCAAAGCTAGTACTCATCAACAATACACGGGAGCACAGACACGTGGAGCTCCTTCTCTCCTATCTTATATTTTGTAATGTTCCTTCTCTTCCATCTTTTTATTTTGCAAACATCAGCTGCTCCAATCTCTCAGAACGCTGATCTTGTGATCTGCCATGTCATGCTTGAGTTCCCTCTGACCATACCATGGTCCATAAAATGTCTCCATGCAGAAAATCAGGGCAATCGTAGGGCTCTTCTCATTTGTTTCCTTTCTTTAAGGGGTCACAGTTTGCTTTGCCTATTGTTCAATGTCTAAATACAGTTGTTTCATATATTCTGTTCAGTTGTTCATGGTGGTAGGCAAGTTGTTATGGGCGAAGGAGAAATCATAAGCTCACTTTGATTTTAGAAAAATGACAATTGAAAATTAAATTGTCATTACTTCAGGACAAGTCCAGTGATCTGAAAGCAATAAATGTTCTTATCTCAGTGTTCCAGTGAATACCTAATAAAATTGCTAGCAAAATGTTCATGTATTCTACAAAATACCTTTAGACCCATGATAAAATCACAAACCAAAAGTCTACTTTTAAAATCTTGTCCCAGGAGTAGTCGTTACTGAAATGCCAATCGGGAGGGGAGAAAACCCATGACAAGAAGAACAAAGGTAACCTGCTGCAGTCAATTTTTAATTAACTGAGGAAAGAGAAGGCAGTAATTGCCTTAAAAATGATCAGTGAAGATGCAAAACATTTTGAATCAATAAGAAATACAGTTTATTGTTGTCCTCCTTCATCTGAAACCTTTTACTATATAATGTTACCAGAGGTATCTACTAACAAAAGAAAATGTCACACGGAAAGATCTTAAGCTCATGTTGCTATAATGGATATATTGTGTGATTTGGAGTTATTATTTCACATTATCGCATATTCAATAACTAATGGCCTTAAGAAGAGTATCATGAGCCATCTTTCTCAAAAACATCATCCATTTCTTTTAAGCTCGATGCCATGGTCTTATTTTACTCCCT
>PVKH010027954.1:0-12926 GCA_004027955.1 Chaetophractus vellerosus
TTCTGCCCGCTAGGAGAGGTCCCCGGGAACCGAACCCGGGCCTCCCATGCGGTATACCGGCTCCCTATCCATTGGGCTATACGGCCGGCCCCATGCCTAATTTTGATTATGAAATTCTGGGTATCTTATATTGCCAGATATTAACTAAAAGGTGCTACAAAATTAAATAATTAAAATTGTTGCTTCCTGTATTACAATTAATAGGGGGTTGACTTGTACATATCATTATTGTTAAAGTAACCGGTTAAATTGCTGAATAATTTGACCAAAGAACAAAATACCTTAATGTCTGTTCTTTGTAGTTTTAACAGGACATTTTTAAAAAGAAGTGTTACTTGGCCTCGGATAGTAATCATTAGGACCAGAGAACTAAATGAGACCAAGATATATCAGCTTATACTCTCTCTCCAGGGAGGACTAGTCTTAACTGCATCTTTTAAGGCATCAAGGAAGCCTCTCCAGGAAAAGAGAATAAAAACCTATTCAGTTTTATGTGTTGAAATTCTTTTAGACCTTATTTGTGACTCATCAAATATAATCCAAATTCTTCATGTTGGAGAAAAGGAACCACTAACAACATGTTAGGCAAAATAAATACTTTATTGTTTTAATATTTTTTTTTAGAAATCAGCCTTTGTGTGATCAAATGTATAAACCTTTTAGATATTCTTTCAAAGAATATTGTTAACATCACAACCACTTTTGATTAAAATTTCACACATAAAGAAATATAATGAGTTGAAAACTATAAATGCTCAAAGAAAAATTCCAATAATATCCTGTTGTTACTTTATACATCTATTTAACAAATAGAAAACCAATTTCCTTCTCTTCATAAAAACCAACAGTTTTCACTGGTTAAGAATGAATTAAAGCCATTTATGAAGGAGGAGAACAAATCTAAATTTCTTCCATTTTGAGAAACAAAAACCAGCTTAATTATATGACACTCAAGGAGCTACTTACTCTCTGAGTCCCAGTTTCCTTGTGGGTAAATTGTGGGGATGTTGTGAGTATTAAATGAGCTAATTCAAATAAAACACTGGGCATAATAAGAAAGAAAAAAAAACACAGCTTATTCATTTCTGTCCGTTCAAGTCATAGGCCCCATTATTTTGGAAATATCCCATTTTGTCTAAAATATAGAAGAAGTATCTCCTTAAAATAAAGAAGTCTGGACAATGCAAAAAGTACATAGTGTTTAACATAAGGCACATTTCCAAAAGAAAAATACTATGTAAGCTATAATAAAATTATATTTGTCTTAGGTAAAGCAACAAGGTTTACAGTGTAAAAACATTAAGTAGTTATAGGTAACATCATATAATTCTATCATACTGCTATTAGTAACCTCCTCAAGAATTAACAGCAATTTTTACAACAGAACAGTTTTTATTCTTGGAAGTGACACTAATTAACAGCAGTGGAGGGGAAATCATTGGTTGCTTCAAGCTCAAAAAAAAAAATGAATCCGTTATTGCACAGTAAATACCTCATAGAGGTCAGTGTTTTAAGAAGTTAGTTTGAAGAAATACGTTATTTATAAGTAGGGTAAGTCTGGAAGTCTTCAAGTTTTAAAATTAATTCTATGGAATCAATTGGAAAATATGGATAAACAAATAAATATTAGACTTTTCAAACTGCTACAGTTTTGATAGTTTAGAAAAGAAATAGTCAGCAAAGTGCCTAAGTTTCTATGTATTTTTTAAAAGATATGCATAGAAGAAATAAACATTGTACATTGTATACAGTAGCCCAACTCAGCAGCAAGTATCTTCTGAAGCACAAACACCTCCACTGTGTACATCATTGATTAATTCCAATATTACACAGTTAATAGGGTCCAGGCCAACCTTAAAAAGGAACGAGAAGACAACGTTACATATCTTTCAAATGTTACTATTTTGTGTTCATAAAAAGGGATGTTGTTATTTTGTGTTCATAAACAGGGATGAGAATTTTATCCAAATACATATATAAACATGACCCTTCTATGATCTCTACACAGCTTACTAAGTCAACTCTTTTATGGATAGATTTGGGAAAAATTCCTAAGTGTTCTTTTAAAATATAATTTCTTGATTAAAATTCCCCTATTTTCTACAGTGGAAATTATATATCATATTTTTCAAATTACAATTTGATTCCCAGATTTTATTAAATGGGTATATTTAATCCTATTAAACTTAATTATTCTATAAACTATGTCATTCCTTTTTGTGTTCACCAAGCATTAGTGTAAATATTATAAAATATAATTAGAGGTATAAGGAATTAAAGTAATTCATTTTAATAAATAAAATTTCAAGTATTTCTTTATAATTATGACATGATTAGATATGGACAAATGGGGGATATTTCCTTAAAAGAGAGAAATAATTTCCTAAGAATTTGTGATTAATTCTTAAAATCTTGTTCCATAAACTGTACATCTGAAATGCAAATATAACCAATGCTATTAAAGCATGATTCAGGTTTGAAGATCCAATTCTAGCAATTATTTAATACAATGAAAATTCAGTAAAAGAACACCATATAGATAATACCTTGGAGGTTAGTATTATGGGATTTGACATGCTTACATTTTATATGGTAATGTATGAGATTTTTACACTGTAGTATAACAGATTACATATATTTAAACCGTAAAATTATCTACAGAAACACATTTATCTTCTAAGAAAACAAACTATTAAAAACCAAGTACTAATTTACATTTAGCTAAACAAAGAAATTCAGAAACACTTACCTGTAAATTTCATTTGATGACTATTTGTTTTGCTTAGAACTAGATGCTTTACTTGAAGATACTGCTGCCAAAAGTCCACTCACAATTTCCCGTCTGATTTCCCCAACAATAGACTCTTTAATCTGGAAAAACATCATCAGAAAAACATAAATAGCATTTAATTACTGCAGTTAGCTAAACTGCAGAGAAACTACGAACTTCATTTGAGCCTTCATCCAATGCAGAGACCTGATGCAGAATTGCATCCATCTATCTTCAAACCCCCATCAGACTCTGAGGTCTGGCGTGGCATAACTCAGCTAACTACATTATAAAACATCACAATTCTTCGGTGGAGGAATTGGAAAATATATTTTATAGATTTAAAAATTTCTAGTAAATTCAATGACACAAAATAACATTAATCAGAACTTCTGGGTTAAGTCCACTTTTGCATTTTTTATTAACGTCTACGTTTGTAATTAGCAGGACAGTCCCATGTTCTCAAAACTAGGAAAACCCATTTGGAGCCTAATAATATACAGGTATATTGTTTGCCATACTATCTGAAAACAAAGTTATCAAAAGAAGGTATATATTGTTTTACCCTAACATGCACATTTTAAATGGAAAGGAGAAATTATCATTTAGTGCAATTTATTTTAAAACATGAAAAGCATCCTCGAAACCACCAAAAACTCTAAAGAAATAAAGTTTTCCTTAGTTGTATAATGTTTGTCACCTGTCTGAAACTTTTACTTCACATAAGGATATACATCTCATTTTATTGTTGGAAAAGGCAAACAGACCTAGAAGCAATGACAAGTCTATTAAGATTTTCTTCCCCAGCTGCCCAAACACCACACATGCCTATCCACTCCTTTTCCTCTCAAATGATACAGCATCACCTCCAAATAGCCCTTTGTGAAGGCTTTAAATGTGTATTTCCGGAAATAAACTGATAATGCCTTCCCAAATTAGCACTTGAGACACTCTCAAGCAGCTTTTTAAAATTCTACATTTCCACAGTTTCCTGCCAGCCTGATCTATTTCCTAAAATGTTGCTAAGTACATCCTGAACACATCTCGATTGAAGTCTTTCCAAAAATGCCTCTGTATTAATCTGTCATGCAAGGCTGGTAGATGTTCATAAAAACAAAATGTTCCTTAACTAATCAAACATCTGTATTGGGATATATTTAAGTAAATATAAACTTATCTCTTTACTTTCTATCAATACTTCTAAACTTTAAGCAGCATCAAAAGTTTTTTAAGTTTATAGCCTGCAGATGCATTTTTAAGTGAATTTGTGTTGGAAACAGATGTTATGAAAATCAGAATCTCTTAGCCACAGTATACAAGTGCCTGAATGAGAACCACTGCAAATCTATATTTATAAAAGACAATGAGTAGTATGTCTCTCCAGTCCTTCTGCCAATGGAATGTGGCAATTTTATTACATTTCATCATTCTTCATCATTCAAAAAAACATACCAACCAAAAAGTATTCTTTACAAACCAAAAATGTGCCAGTATTTTTTGGGAGTACAGGCACTGTTGGTGTAAAGCATTTTTTATCAAGGATGTTATAACCTAGATGGAGACAAAATGAGTATTTCTCATAAACAAAGCTAGGGGAAAAATTAATTCATTAATGGCATAAGAAAAGAATAAATTTTGCAAACAGAGATGAATATAGAGTAGGAGAGGAAAAAACAGAAAATTCTCAGAGAATGGTAGACTTTAGATAATAGGTCCTGAAAAGGAAGGACAATTTCTGATGATAGTAAAGAAGGAAAAACTACAAGAGCTCCTCAGATGACAAGGGGGCAGAAGGGAGCTTTACTGACTTTCCCACTAGGGTGTAGAAGGAAATTATAAACAGGAAGAGTGAGTTCAAAATGAAAAGTGTTATACTGTGAACTACTTCAGGGAGGGGATCAGGTCTCATTTATCTATGGATCCTGACACAAAGTAAGTGCTCAATAAATGTTTGAATGAATGAATGAATTTAGACACAAAAAGAAACTGAAAGAAGATGGCAAAATGCTTTTAATAATTTATTGAAGGGATAAATTTATAGACAAATAAATTAGCTGTAAAGTCCCCTGGGCTATAGAGAGGTTGGAAGGATTAGGAGAAAACTTTTCTGGAATGGATGGTAAGATTGCTTTTATGAGCACAATTTCCAAAATGTTGTAAAGGCTGAAAACATACTCTTTGAGGTTAAGAAAGGATGCTTATTGGCAGTACAAATAGACTGACCACAAGTCTGAAGTATGGGGCAACACATCCATTTAATATATATCTATTGAGTGCTTACCATTGTATCAAGGGATCACTAAAAGAAATTACATAAGAACACAGACAACCCATGTATTTACTAAAATGCATGTTTAAAGCATGTCAGATATATACACAAAGATACTGAAAGGCTTGAACCAAGCCTCGGAACTTCAATGAACAGGAAGAACTCTCTAAAAACAAAACAATCTATGTTTATTCTTTGACATTTAATTCTGTTAAATTTGTTTTCCATTCTATTAATAATCTTTATATATATGTATATATACACACATTTTGTATATAAATATAAAAATATACATATATATAACAGAATCTAAAAACATTTAAGAGAATTTAAGTAAATGTAAACAGGTACAGGTCACTGATTACATACGTCGCAGACTACCCAAGCAAATTCTCAGACAATGCACATTTTTTTCACTACAACATACACATCTGCACAGAAAGGGGTATCTTTAATCTGACAAAAATTTAGTCATTGAATGAGTGCATTAAATATTTGTCTAAAAGATCTTTCAAAGCTCTCCTTCAAAAGAATTCTACTGTATTAACACATTGTAAATGATGAAAGCAGTCTTTTTCAAAGCCTTGTGTATAGTGAAATGATGGAAACAAAGGCCTGACAGACAGCATTGTTTTCATGCACCCATGAGTGCAATAAGAAAACTTTCCTGAAAGTGTCTGCCAAACGTGCTTAATGCTCACCTGCAAGATGGTTCAATCCAAGATTAAATCTTGCCTTTCTGAATGGTGGCTTTGTTAATTGAGTTAGCGGCCCAGAATTTACTGGGAAGACAGAATCTAATTTTCTTGGTAGTTGATATACCAAACTTAAAGCAAACAAACAAAAAGAATAAAAATTGGAACTTAGTACCATGTCTATCTGAGTAAAAAAAGATCACTGGTTTGAAATGAATGGAATGAAGACTAAGCTGAATTTTAAATATTTTATAAATAAAAGTTTGATAGAAAACCATTATAATTGAGCTAAAATGATATTAACACATTTTAAAAATTATAATTGGCATCGGATTAATTTATCTATTAATATATGCTTTTAAAGCACCACAAAATAATCTGTTCTTTAAGTACATCAATATTCTGTTTATGTCTCTTATTTATTTTGCTTGCTAAGTAAGCCCTTTTTTGTAGACTGTAAAAGGGTATAGAGTAAGCCCAACTTCCTGTATTAGGGAATTTAATTTAAAAATTCTGAAAAAAACTTTAAATATTGACTTACTTATCAGTTTAAATGTCTTCAAATGACAAAGTCTTTCATATTTAATGGGAGGCACTTTTATATGAATAAATTACTCTTTAGGACCAAGACAGCATAACAGAAACAACCACCTTTTCTGTATTTATGCTCTATCAGTCCAAAAGAATGAATATTTTGGTCTAAAGTGAATACTTTTTTCATTGGAAATTACAGCACATATCAGGCCATTAACAACTTTAAAATCAAGTGTGCAGTAAGGGAGTATTTGTTTCAAATAAGCAACATAAAGTCGAATTTTTAAGGAAAACTTTCAAACCAAAGCAAGCTTAGAGGAACAACAACAAAACACATTTCAACAAAACAAAAAAAGGTGGCTTAAAACCTACTACATTAGTTAGCATATGTAGTGTGGTGAAAACAATTACTTAATTTCACTTGGAAATTGAGCATTTGATATGAAACATATAAACAGGAATGGATTACAACTGATGGTCAAATTGGAGAAGGGTGGGTGCAGAGCTTCTTCAACCATTAAGTAGGTGAAACATTAACGAGCCACAATTAACTTACAAAAATAGCTACATTTGTAGCACTATCAAATTCATAGAATTAAGATCTTTTAAAATAAGCTTGTAGATTCTTGTCATAAAATTATATAAACATGCAGTCTCTTCTGCTGTAACTCTTGTTTGGAATATGTGGATCTGTCTCAACACGATTCAAATTTTAAGAAACAACTTAAGCAGAATGTAAATCACCTGTTTGCTTATGCACAATTTCATCTGCAAGAAACACGAAGTGAATGCAGAAAAACCACACACAGCTGAACCCAGAAATACACTACACAAAATGCATACACCTTAAACACACCAGCTACCTCAGTTCACTTGTCTATTATGAGCCACACTCAACCACATCTGATGATAAAACTTTCAGATAACCCGACTTTCACTATTTCACAATAACTCACAAACTGCAACCCCTCCAATACCCACTTCCACAAGCAAACTTCAGGTCTTTTTCACTGTAAAGTGCCCTATTTATTGTAATATTTATACACTTCTTAACCACATAACATGTAAAACTGCTACTGTTTTATCAGGTTCTTATGTTGTTTTTTTAAATATGTCACTGTCAAAGTGTTTGAGTGTGTGTTCCTAATCCCATTTTCCCATAAGTCCTATGGTTTCTACTGCACAGTTGTGCAGTGTGGTGATTTTTTAGCAACACATAAATCATATTATAGCAGAACTGACCATACTTATTTTTAATGTACTTCTCAAGCTGCTATCATATGACTATAAATGATGGCCTCTACTACCCATAACTCATTTCTAGACCTAGAGAATCAAAGGACCTCTTCTGAGGGAAGATTCTGGTTTACTGTCACCATTCTAACATAACCACAAAAAATTTGCTCTCTTACTCACAAATTAATTCTAAAAATACATTAGGCTCACATTGCTGAATTTATTAAAAATAAATAGCTTTTAAAAAGGAGCCACTGATCCCAATTTCTCTGGCTCATTTTGAACTTTCCCATTTCTAAATTCTTAGTTAAGACTTTATAATACATGCTTTTCTGTGTAATTTTTCAGTTGTTTCCTAAGTTAGTTTACCTTCGGACTAGTCTTTAAGCTTAAGGATTTCATATCTTAACATGCATTTTTCTTTTATCCTTCACAGAAGAGATATTTATTAGACACTTAAAAGGTGATTTTGTAAATGCATGGGATATTGTTTTACTAACTAATGGAAAGACTGATCCTTTGTCATCTTGGGTTTCAGTAACTCAACTGGAAATAGTGTGGATAATTATGGTTCTTCCTTAGAATTACTTTTAGGAATTCTTAAGACAAGGAATTAGAAAAGAAACAATAAAATTCAACATGTATAATTTTATCCTGTGCCCTCTCTCCCAGATTTTGCACCCAAAGAGATAGTGTGATTACAAAAAAACAGGAAAAGTCATAAGATCATCATAAAAGTGTGTCTAGAGAGGTTTCCCTTCTTAAATGATATATACTAGTCCTGCTTATTACCTGATCTTGATGCCTGAAACAGTTATTTCACTAATTTTCTGATTTATCATTTGACCTTTTACTATTATGCTTCCTAATTTTTTGCAGTCCCTTTGATAATCTAGAACTATGGTAATGTTTCAGGTTCTCACACTATATCCAGGGTAAAGTCTTCTTTTCATTCTTTATTTCTATCTTTGAACAATTCATATAATTTCCACATTTCTCCACTCACCAAACAGATCAAATTCTTCTTACTTATTAACGCTACACCACCACTGTCTCATGTCAATTAAACTAAAGAATGACAGAATTTTAATCTTGGAAGAGATCTATATTGCAATCCTCACTTACAGATGTGGAAAGTGAGAACCAAAGAATTTGTCACATGTTTATCCACTGTAAACCCTTTGTCACCAGAGTGAATATAGGTAATCACAATTATTGCACACTGGAGTCTAAAACTTATAGAAATGTATTCCCATTACAAACATATCTTAATAGATACCAAATGGATCAATGGGAAAATTAATTTAAAAGCTCTCTGAAAATTACTGAATTCCATGAATCAAATGATTAATGTTCAAATAAAACCTCATCTAATACATATCTGCAATTAAGTCAATTAAACATAGATTTTACTCACCTCCTGTATGACTTGCTGCAGCTCATCTTGCTCTACATTTTTATGCATTTCCTCAGCAGCTGGCATTGATGGGATGTTTCCATGCCTTTGTTCCACTTCAGATTTAGGTTCTCCAGCCTCTGAGACTTCTTGAACTGCTCCAACTTCTTCAGAACTTTCCAAATCTGGAGGTGTCTGCACAGACCCTATTCTAGAAGGAGCAGTTGGTGTTAGGGCCACTGAAGCTCGGAACACTTTCTTGCTTTGTGCTAACTGGGTTTTGGGTTTGCCCACTGAGTCACTAGAAAATACTCCAGTTCTTCTATTAGCACGAGAGGGACCAGAACACACAGAAGATGACTCTGACGTTGTTTGGGAGAAAACAGATTCTGAGCTTTCTCCAGGAGGAATTTCAAACCCCATTTCTCCAAGTTCCAGGCCCAATTCAGACTTCAGGTATGACTGTTCTCTCATCAGCTCAGTGACCTGGAGATCAGAAAAACTGTTACTGTTCTCTCTTGAAATTAAGATTGATAGTTGAAAATGAAAATCCTAGCTATGATTACTGCCAAATATCGTATAAGTTGTAAAAAACCTAATTCTAATTTGTTAATCTAGTAAATACTCAATTTCATTTGCAAAAACAGCAGGTAAAATTTAAATTCACAGGAGAGTGGATGTGGCTGAAGCAGTTGAACGCCTGCTTCCCACATGGGAGGTCCTGGGTTCAGTTCCGGTGCCCCCCAAAAACAAAAAAAAAAAACAACAAACTACAAGCAAACAAATGAAAAAACAAACTCAGAGGAGCCAATGTGATTCAGTGATTGAGCGCTGGCTTCCCACATACGAGGTCCCAAGTTCAATCCCCAGCCCTGATACCTCAAAATTTTTTTTTTAATTCACAGTGAGATGAGATGAGATTAAGTATTAAAATGTCACTAGAATATGAAGTCGGATGAAATTATACATGTTACCACAGAGGTATCCAAATTACTTTTAATGAAGAGTATGAAAACAAAATAGCTACTCATACTTTGCTCCCAAATGAATCAAATTTGTTTAAAATATAATAAATAATTATTAGACTTCTGTTTAAAAAAAAAAGTAGTAATCCTACAGATCCAACTATCCCTAAAGGACTTGGCATCAGATTGTGAAAGCACATTTCCCATGAAGTATAAATTAGTTACTTTTTATGGTGCTTTATCTCCTTTACGAAGTAAAGATAAATTGCTATGACAATTAAGTTGACTTTCTAGTGGCCTAAAATGACAACAGACTTCAGAAGTGCCAAACTACCTTCCAATCAATTTAACTAACTTGTTAAAATTCTGTTTAAAAAAAAAAAAATTCAATGATACTAGGACAATTGTTTATGAAATATTATATCCTTCCCTTCCCCAGTGATTTAAAAGGAGAGAGTCTTACTGGTTCCATTACATTCAATGGAGAAGGGCATGACAAGTTATCAGCGCTTCTACTGCCACACATTCCCTGAAAAAGAACAATATATATATATATATATATATATTTCAAACTACAAGTGTTTCATAATAAAATTAATTGGCTAAATATTACCCTGAAGCAGGTCACCCTCAACTGTCATGGAATCCTATAAAATGTGTTATTCTGATTGAAGGGCTGATAGTAAAAGGTGTGTAGGAGATGTTCTGATTCTCTGCTGTCACCAACACACATTTCTCAGAAGAGTGGATCAAAACCACTTTATGGAAAAATATATCCACATATCATATAGAACATTCTTATTCTACAACTTACATACATTATGTGTGTGGGTATATAAATACATACCCGCACATACACATTCCATTCTACTTATTCTATTCCATATGTGTATATGTGTGTAATTACTCTATTTTCTTTTTTTTTGCCCCATTTATTTTTAACAAAATCAAATTTGTTGTCCCAGGAACAAAGAGAAAAGTTCATTATTCAACATTTCAATACAACATAGTCTAAAATTCAAAAGCACTGGCAAAAACAACAATACAACAGTTGAAGTTCAAATTTCATGGAAAGGAATATTATAAGTAAGAAAAGTGGTACAAATTTTAGAGAAGTGGTGTTTCTTTTTTTCTGTTTGTGGATTCCTTCAGGTTTATACAGGTTTTCTCCTAAATATCTCATTTGATTCTTTAAAAAACATAAGAAATGGAAAAGAAACTAAAATAAAGGAAAAATTAAAAGGGAATAGTCATTCAAAGGCAAGAAAGAAAAAAAAACTGAGTGAAATGTATATTTGTGTTCTTTGCAGTTAAATGCAATGATTAAAATCTAAATTAGTAATATGTGATTCACTATCATTTTTCCTTTAAAAGCCATATGATTCTGTTTTAACTCTAATTTTCTATTATTAAAAATTATGATTAAACAATCTAATGAAGGATGTTGTAATGTGGGAAAATATGGGAGGGGTAGGGGACAGGGCATATGGGAATCCCCTATACTTTTTATGTAACATTTATGTAATCTAAGTATCTTTTAAAATAATTTAAAAGTATATAAAAATTATGATTAAAATTTTTTCAATGTACTTCTAAATATACTAAATACTTAATAAAAATTTTTAAAAACTTGCATATTTAAACTGATTTGTAGGAAAGCTCCTTAAATATTTTGCATCCATCTTCGGCTATTAAAATTAATGTTTTTAAATTGAGGCATTTACCCTAAATTATGTGGACCATTATAAATAAAGCTTAGTGAAAACCACTGACAACCCCCAAGGTACCGTACCACAAGTGCTGAGGGGCGGAAGGGGGAAGGCACACACATGGTGCAAAGCTGTTCCTCCAGGCCCAGCAGGCGCTCCTCCAGCTGCAGCTCCAGATCCTGAAGCTCCATTCGGACTGAATTTCTCAAACTTTGGAGCTGATCAACTTCATATCTATCGGTACAGTGATAGGCACAAAGGTTGAAAGATGCAGTTTGGAGATTCCTATTCAACTCTCTTGTCAACTAATACAAGTTAACAGACCGTACTGAAATTCCAAGTTCTTCAAATTAACACAATAACAACTACAGTAGATTTTTCTCACAAATATCTCAAACACTAAAATACAGGTAACAGCCACCATCTTCCTTAATATATTAAAGGTAGAGAAGTTTACTTTGTAAACAAAATAGGTTTAATTTTATTTATGCTGGCTCACAAAACGGATATAGAGTACACACTAGAAATAAAACCTAAACAATGTTTTTAAAAGTTGGCCATACTTCTTACAATGAAAAACATTTTGAGTTACATTAAGATAAAATGTTCGTTTACCTTTCCTCCTCTGTCATATGATGATAAACCATGGTTTGCTGACGCAGCATTGCCAATTCTAAATCCATCATTTGTGTTCTAAATAAATTCAGGCTCCGCCTCATTACTTGGAGCTCCTGAAAAGTATTCTAAAATGTAATACAACAAAAATTATACTTCAAAATCATGTAAATTACTTTGTAACACAAAGATAAAGTGAGGACTTACTTCATAAAGAGGTAGAACTGATGGTTTCTGAGTACTATATGGAACAGCAGCAAAATCAGGTCCTCTCATCATAGGGTACTTAAAAAAAGCAAAAGTAGGAATTAAAAGTCAGTGTTAAAGTGTCTACCTCCAAATTACCTAAGATTTTAAAAAGGCAGTATTTTGGAACACACACTTTCTTCGTGGGGGCGGGGGGAGGGAGACTTTCATATTATAAGCAGGAACCAAAGAAATCAGCTCCCAATATATCTGTCTCCTAGTTGGTCAGGTACAAGTCAATGTATTTAAGAGGAGGAAGAGGGGCCGGCTGGATAGCCCAGTGGATAGGGCGCCGGCATACCACATGGGAGGCCCCGGGTTCGGTTCCCGGGGACCTCTCCTAGCGGGCAGACCGCCTTGAGAATGGCAAGCCGCCATGGGCGGGCCAGAGCCGCCGTGGGCAGGGCAAAAAGCTGCCACGGACAGGGCAAAAGCCGCCACGGGCAGGGCAGGTCACCCGCGAATGGAGCGCAGCCAGCCACCCGCGAACT
>PVKH010027955.1:0-12905 GCA_004027955.1 Chaetophractus vellerosus
AATACAAAAATTTACTAACAATGTTTGAGGATGTTATTCAACTTGACTTAAATGTTTGGTTTTCTTAAGGTCACTAAATGATTCCATGGGCAGAAAAGGGGAGGGGGGAGAAAGAATGGCAAAGCATTTTCATAAAATCATGTCTAAAAAATATTGTTCATTAATATTTAATGACACATAAAATACTATATTCCAGAAGTAAGTCTAGAAATTGTGTATCTATAATTTATATATGTAACTCCAGCAGAAAGTAGGGAAGGTCTGATTACCACAGCAGAGGAAAAATTTTATGCCTAGTGAAGGAAAATTTTATGCTGAAGAGAAATGGAAACACGGTTTGGGGTAGAAGACAATGTACTTGTGCGAAAACACACGCATCTGAACAGATTCAGAAATGCATTGGTGTGGAACTGTGAATGAAGAAAGGAATTTTAGTAGCAGTGTAGAGAAAGAGAACTTTATCTGACCCCTTTAAAAATGAGAGATGTTCCGGATTTGATGGTTTCCCCATTTAAATTCCCCCTCTCTGCGCCATACACTTCAGGCCACAGGTCAGGATGCAGGTTCCCATTGAAATCATCTTTAAGGATTGAGGGTAAAGGAACAAGAGGAACACAGTAGAGCCCACCGTAGCCCCGGTCACATCTAGGGAAAAATGAAAGGGAAAAGGCAGTATTGGTCATGAGTTCAACGTGTGTTTTTACTTTTGCATTGCAGAAAAAGGCAGTACGTTAATAAAACTTACACACAGCGTCCAGCATCACAAATCCCTCGCCCCGAGCACATCCAAGGGCAGCCTGAGGCCAGGACCACATTATCAATGGCCCAGGAATCGGCCCCTGCGGTGTAGTTGGCCTGAATCCATCTGAACCGGGTCCGGGGAGAACTAGCCAAAGGAAACACACCGTTGGTTTTACCAGCGCCCTTGAAAGCATGAGAACATTTATTTTCATCCCCTTTCCCCTTCAAAGTGCCCTCTTCTAGATCCCAGTGCCATCCTGTTTGAGACATTTATTTTCGTACTAAGTAATAGATGCTGTTTCCTTTTGACCCATAAACAGGAGAGCAGAAAACATGCTATTCAAATTTATCACCTCTTCTGTCAAACAAGATGCTGCAGCCACATGTGTGTGAGGTGGAAAAGTTATTTGAACTATCCAACCTATTCTGTTCTTGAGATGCATGTCGAATTTTAGTTTTGCTTTAAGGACTTTACTGCTATTCAGTCCTGGGGAAGAGACTGAGGGATGACAAATAATGAGGAAGGACTGGAACCATAAATTCTTGCAGTCAGTTCTACTGTCCCCAAATGGTTTCTGAGATGGCAAATGGAAGCTGTAGAGAGCTTTCTGCCTTCTGTTTATATTCTTGGGATTTGGGCTGGAATGATGTGATATACTCCATATTTCCTGTCGTACTTTCAAGTCTGAAAGACACTGGGCCAGAAGACCGCTTTCTCCAGAAACATATGCAGACTTACAAAACAACAGTAACAGTCCCTCATTTAGAAACAGATTGCATAACAGAAGCGTGTTAGTCAAATGTTTGGGAAGGGGAACACGATAGAATTTCCATAGTACCATTTCAAGTCAAGCACTCATGTTTTTCTACAGAAGGTCCCTCTCCATGTGACACTGCTAAAATGGACATCTAATCAGATCACCACTCTGCTTACCACCTGTCACTGGTTCCCTGACAAATACGGTGTCAAGGTCAAACTACTATAGCCAACATACATCTGCCCTCATTCCCTGACTCAGCCCAATATCTTTCTCTATTTCATGCCTCCCAATTTATACTCTAGCAATACCAAATCCCTGAAGTTTCCCATCATTTCGTGCTTTTTGTGACCTCTGGGATTTTGTTTGGGCTTACAACAGCACAAAATGGCCTCCAATGTGTCCTCTTCACTTGGATAACTCTTACTCACTTATTTAGTCTCAGCTCAGACATTGGCTTCTCCAGGAAGCGCCCTCTGTTAGTTGTCACTCCCCATGCTTCCATACTACCCCTGGGTATTATCTCTGCTATCATTTTGTATTACAAAGAGTTGCTTAGATGTCTGTTTTCTCAAACAGATCATTTGGATTTTGGAGTCAGCTACCATATTTTATTCATTGAGTATAAGAATGTGGAAACACAGTAGATACTCAACAGATGTTGAATTAAAAAAAAAAAGAATAAATGAATTACAAATAGGCACTTTTTAAAGTTCTGGAGGGCTATAAGAAACAATTCCAGGTTAAATACTAAAATATTTTGGCTTGCTGAATTTTATTCCCTGGCACTTGGTTGTGCATCTGTGAATTAGTTAGAATTGAAACAGGAAAACAGAAACCACTGTACATATTTAACACAGAGAGAATTTAATGCAAGGAAAATCTGAGAAGAAGCCAACATGGGCAGTGAGGAAACCAACGTTTAGTAAAATCAGGAAGCCACCACTGTGCCAATTCTAGGAGGACACAGGGAAAAGACACTGCTAAGGGTGTCCAGGGTCCAAGGTCACCTGGACAACCTGTATGGGGGAAGCTGGAGCCACGGAAGTTGGAGGAGATGCACCCTGAGGCAGATGGGAGGAGGAGAAAAACCTTGGCCTATCCCTTCTTTCCACCCTCCAATGTCTTGCCAGTTCCTGATGGAGCCTGGGAAATGCAGCCTGCAGAGACCAACTTCCCTGCAATTCAGAACAGAGCAGCAGAGGGGTGCGGCATGGAAATGGAGGGGAAAAGGGCGACAGTCCCAGGATACATAATCTCTAACAGTCTAATGTCTAATGCCATAGACATTAGCTCTAAGAAAGATCCCCAAGATGCCCAAATGCTTACACCACAGAAGTGGGAGCACGCATAAAGGAATTTCTGCAAGTCCCCCTAATGCAACTCTGAAATGTGGTCTGGAATGCTGGGAGGGGGAGATAGATTCACAACAATAGGAGCATTCCAAAGGAACCACTAATTTATTCTGAAGGTGGTGCTGAGATAAGAAACTAAAGACACTCTACCATTTGTGGTAATTTCACATTGTGCATATTAGGAATAAGGAGCAGTGTGGTTTATGGATAGATAAACCTATTTTTACAACTGTTTTAAAAATGAGTCTGACAGGAAGCCTTCATGTTGCCAGAGCAGAAAAAAAAGTTCAGCCCTATAGAATTTTTAGAACTCTCCATTCACATTTAAAAACTGCAGCACAAAGCACCTTGTATTCCAACCGCTCCACCCCACCTACTCCCCCACCCCTGGTACAATCCATGTGTAATTATCGAGAAAGAGTAGTAGAATCCCCAAGTGGAACCACAATTATTTTCAAATTAGATGACAGAAATGGAGAGTTCTGACATTTAGCCAAATGATAATTCTCACATGGTGGAGAGCGGAAGGTAGATGGTGATCCGCTTCCAATTCTGGAATCTCTCCGAGGTGTAAATTGAACTTTCTGTGTAGTGCAGACAGCCGATGGTTGGAGGAACACACTCTTCGGTAACAAGATGCCAGTCTCTGCCATTGTTCAGAGAATACTGGAGCTGTACACTGTGGGAGTCGCCGAAAGGTTTGCTACAGCCCATGCTCATTTCAAACTGCAAGAAGGTAGATGCTGACACGTGAAAATCCCAGGTCTCTGCATAACGAGGTTTTCCTACAAAACAAGAAGAGTTGAATGGTAGCATATAATGGTCCAAGGTGTTTATGCTTGTAACCAACGTTTTAAGTAGCAAACAAAAATCATGTCTTATCTTAGTGCCTCATATTGATTTTGACTTTTCTTCTCACATTTACTCAGTTTTTATTTGGTTACCAGAAACCCAGAAATATGGAAGGTTGTTAACTTGAAAAGATTTGCTACCTTTTTACGAGGGCCAAAAAAGAATATCAAGCCTATAATTCTACAAATTATGAAACACAGGAATGTCTTCATAGAGATATTTTTTGCTCTGCTTTTAAGAAACCTTAATTATATCATCCATGCTCTGCAAAAGACAGCCCCAACTAAAACCAAGTCACTGGGATTACCAAATTATACTGGAGGACAATGCAACTCTTTTTTTCCAAGAGTACCCCTCAGTTTAGGCAAGCAGGTACACAATTTTGCATACAGAATTTCTTTTTGAGTCTTAGTTAATTTAGTCCTCTAGTTAATCAAGTTACTCTCCCTTTATCTGGTGATAATATATACCTATGTTTTCACTGAATGTCAGAGCAGTGTCCATAGAGAGACAGTCAATATCAACTTGACCTCCTTGGATTCGATACCAGTTGGCTTGCAAATTTATAGAGCCATCGAATTTGTCTTGAAACCCAGTTTGAGAGCTGTCATTCATTCCTATAAGGACATCATCCAAGGCCCACTGGGCTGAATGTTTCCCTGAATCAGATGAAAATAGGCAGTTAGAGAAAGTTCACTGCATAATAATATGAATAACTTTATGACTATGGTTTTAAATCAAATTGTCTAGAAATTGGCTGCAAATTAAGACACACACAATACAATGTAGCTTTAAACCCTAGGATCTAAAAGGTACCAAGAATCTTGGGGTACACAGTGACTTACCATGCTGAGGTTGCCACCATCGGAAAGCCGTAGCAGGTGTTTTTGCCTCCCGTGGCAGATCAATGGAAATGATCTGTGGTTCCAGAAACGACATGAAGTCCAACTCTCGAAGCAAATGCCATAGCATTCCATTGTCATTCGAATACTGAACAACAAGCCCTGAGTTAAAAGGTATAAATCCAGTTACTTGGACAGCTCTCCTAGCGGGCAAAGGAAGGCAAGGAACAATATTTTTTAATAGCAAGACTGCAGTGGAAACATCAAATCGTGTCTCAGAGACTGAGGGCACATTCATTTAACTTCCAAAGAATGAATTAGTAGACCTGAAGGCTCATCAATTTCTTGACAGCCTCTAATGCACTAACTCCCAGGAAATGGAGAAAAAATACATAAGCCTTTTTAAAGACCACTCAGCTTTGTATGAGCGATGAGCAGGTTTGTAAGGGGAACATAAAAATTCTCCAGATCATGTATTTGAATTTTACATCCTGTCCTGAACATTACAAAGTCTCATATCATTATTACATACTCAGAGGAAACATCTCAATCTCTCCAACACAAAATCAAGTAGTGCACTTTGCTGCTGAACCTCCAGACAGCCCGCACTACTCAATCTGAAATTCTATTAAGCAGAAAGATCCTTTTTACTGATACTTCACACTGTATCAGACCTTGGTCACTGAGGCCTGAATGAAGCCAAATTTTTAAATATCTAAGCAGAAAAACTTACTCCCTTCCAATGTCAGTTCTACCTTCTTTTCTCTGTACTACCTATTCACCCCATCATTTACCCTGTTCACTCCCACACCCCAACTGCCCATCACCAGGGCAACATGATCTATGGGCCTGCACATTAACGTGGAAGGGACCTCTCCCAGAAACATTTTTATTTTAAAAGAGGACACGGGGAAAAGGTAATGTTGAATGCAAGTCACACTAAAGAATGAATCAGTGAAGATAGGCTGTTTCTAGCATTTGTTCTTTAAACTCAGGACCATCAGGTAAAAAGCTCTGGTCTCCAAACTTTGATGTTTGCTCAAAATATACATATGGGCTTTTTTTTTTTTTTTTAAGATTTATTTACTTTTAATTTATTTCTCCCCCTTCCCCATTGCTGTTTTGTACTCTCTGTCTGCTCTTTGTGTGTTTTTCTGTATCTCTTTAGGTGGCACTGGGAACTGATCCTGGGACCTTCTGGGGTGGAGAGAGGTGCTGAATCTCTTGTGCCACCTCAGCTCCCTGGTCTGCTGGGTCTCTTATTATCTCTCCTCTGTGTCTCTTTTTGTTGTGTCATCTTGCTGCACCAGCTCGCCAAGCGGGCCAGCCTGCTTTTCACCAGAGGCCCTGGGAATTGAACCCTGGACCTCCTATATGGTAGGCGGGAGCCCAATCACTTGGGCCACATCTGCTTCCCTACATATTGGCTTTTTAATGTGATGTTGGGTGGACTGAGAGTGCCCACACTTCAAAGTTTAGTTTTTCTTGGAGCTATTAATTTGGGTCAATATGGCTTATGTTTAATAAGGCAAAAAAAGAAAAAAATATTTTAGATAATTTATCTAGAGATGACCTATTCGAATGGTAGATTATACCAGGAATGAAGCATCATGAGAATAAAATCTGACTGGCTGGTTCTATCAAGTGCCTTCTCCTAAAAGCATGTTCCAAGGACAAGCACCTGCATCACCTGGGAGCAGGCCCTAGCTGAGGTGGTTTTAAAATGTCCACAAATTCTTTCATACTCCCTCCTTCAAAATGTGAAGACTTTCTCCACCTTGAGTGTGGCTGGACTTAGTAACTGCTTCTAATGAATAGAATATGGTAGAAGTGACAGTGTCCTGTACTTCTGAGATTAGGTTAAAAAAAAAAAAGGCATTGTGGTTCTTCCTTGCTTTCTCTCTTGGATTGCTCTCTCTGGAAGAAGCCAGTTGACATCTCAAGGGGATACTCAAACAGTCCCGTAGGTAGGCCCGTGTGGTAAAGAACTGCATGAGGCCTCTTGCCCACAGCTGTGTGGTGAGTCATTTTGGAAACAGATACTCCAGGCCTGATTAAGCCTTCAGATGACTGCACCCCTAGCCTTTATCTTGTACTCATTCTCACGAGCCAGGACCACCCAGCTCAGCTGCTCCTCAATACCTAATGCAAGAAACTCTAAGAGAGCAAATGTTTCTTGTTTTAGCCACTCAGTTTGGGGTAATTTGTTACACAGCATACCACCCCAGAACTACTGAATCAGATTCTGCAGTTTTCACAAGCCCCAACCCCCAATGGTTCAGATGCACATTGAAATATGAGAGTATGGCTTAAGGGGCCACACCCCATTTGGTTTCTGCTTGTTGCCTTTTTTCTAATTAGCTGGTTCAGGATATCACATATACCTTCAGGCAGCAACAAAGTCTGCAGAGATGAGGGCCTCAATTCTAAAGGAAATGGAGAAGGTGCCTCTCAGATAAGCATGAAAGAGTGGAGAAATGCAAGAAGGTAAAACAGCAAAATCCGTATTTAATATCAATGGCTGAGCTTCATTGGCTGTGCCCTTGAACACACTGTGCATCGGTGTACACTGTACATTGTACATCAAATACATTGACATGTGGACTCAGGCTCCCTCTCCTTACATCTGAATAAAGCAAATGATTTTATATCATCTACTGGATGTGTAAGGCATGTAAAACATCTCTCATTTCAAACCCTAACTCCATCTGCATTCTTCCCCGTCCTAATGAAAACAGCCTAATTTTGATTTTAATTCTAAATATGTAAATTGATGCTTCAGCCTGAGTCAGTAAAATTTTTTACTTTCATAACTGGAAGATATTTGCCCAAGGATTTAAGCAGATTTACATTTTAACAACCAGTTTTCCATAAAAGGCTGAGTAATGTCTGTGGGATATATATGGCCAGCATAGAGTTTAAGAAAATGGTTCAAGACTGGTTAGAAGAATTTGCTTGTTCCTAAAAAGGCCCTAAGAGGGAATTTCCCGCAAAAGGCAGACAACAGTGCTTGGCCATCAGTGGTTAAGTACAGCACTGAGCCTCCTATCCATGCTAAACGGATGCTGCTTATCACACCCTGCCCAGGGTTTTAGCTCATATGCAAACAGTGGTACAGATTTGTCATTTTCAGAAGTCATACATACAATTGCTACACTCTCGTAACCAACGAACTATTTTTAAATGGTAATTTTATTACATAGGTTTAAAGAAAACATTAAATGCTATGCCTTTCCAATCAGAAACAAGGGCCATAGAGCAGGCCCATACCTTCTTTTGTATGACTCAAAGCTCCTCTCTCTGTATGGGCAGAGCAGGCACTCATGAACTATTCACTTGCATTGAACCTCAATTTTATTCAGGGTGGTGATCTTTTAAAAAGCGAAGTCAGATTATGTCCCTGCCCTGCCTAAACGCCTCCAGTGGCTTTGACGACATGTGGATTCAAGCCCCATCTCCTTTCCAGGTAGGGTCTGTGACCTGGCTCCTGTCCTTATCTCCTCTTTCCTTTATGAGCCCCAAAACACACTGGCTTTCTCTCTGTTCCTCCAACAACAAATTCTTTTTCATCTTAAGGCTTTTGCTGTTTCTTCTGGAAAATTTTTCCTGAGTGTGTCATATGGCTATCTCCTTCTCATCCTTTAGATTCCAATTTAAATGTCACTTCCTCAGTGAACCCAGCCCTACCAAGACCATTTTATCTAAATGTAAATCTACCCAGTCCGTTCAATCTAAAATTTTCCTGTTTATTAATTTATTGTTTATTTTCTGACTCCTTTCACTAGAATGCAAACCCCCATAAGCACAGAGCTTTGTCTGCTGTGGTTGCCACTAAGATTGGTCACCAGATATTTCTGCTTCTCTATCTTCTGGCACAGGGAAGGTTTGTACTTCTTGTCCCTTTGACATTAGGTGTACCCATGTGACTTTCCTTCGCAAATGAAATACGAGTGGAGCTTTATTGTGTACAGTTCACCACATTCTCTCTTTCCCTCTGCAATAATGGCTGGTAACATTCAGAGTTAAGGGTGACTGCCACCTCATTATCCTGGGTGCTGAAATCAGGACAGCGTGGAGCAGGAGCTCTCAGATGACCCATGGTGAAAATGGAGCACAAGGGAGAAAAACAATTTTTGTTTTAAGCCACTGAGATTTGAAGGGATGTTTGTTACTGCAGCATAACCTAGCTTATCATTGACTGACACATCTATCATTTAGCGACATTGTATCCATAGCACCTAGAACTCAGATCTAGAACTCTGCTCAGCGCTGACTCTTAATATATATTTGCTGAAGAGATTAATGGATGTAAAATGGTCTATAAAAGTTTCTACACTACTGCTTCACTGAACAGATAATCTGCATAATTACTAGACTAAAAATACTGAGATACTCAGAAAAGGTCATTAAAGCCTTCAGTTAGTGATGACCTGACCCAAGAAATTTAGAATTGATGAACAGTGCTATCAGTAGCTCTATTGACTAAAAGGTACTATTTAGGCCAATATGTTCTACAGTCATGCCTAAGATAATAACAAACTAAGAAGCTGCAAAACTCTTCACATGCCATTCATGAGAACAAGGTTGGGAGTAAGGCCTACCTGAGAAGCCCATGAGTCTGTGCTAAGACAACTCAGCTTTGCAGGGCTCCTGGTTGCCACCTATGCTTCGAGCCTTTTGCATTTCTCAGAACTGAATCATATGAAGCAGACAATGATTCTTCTAGAGAGGGTGGGGTTCTTGGCAATGAGAGGGGCAGTGCAGCATGGTGGATAAGGCAGATGCCCCGGAGCTGTCCTGCATGGTTTGAGTCCCACTCATTCACTTATTAGCTACATGACCTTGGGTAAGTTACTTAACCTTGCTACCTCAGTTTCTACATATGTGAAATAGGACCAATAATAAAACCTCTGGCAAAGGGGTATAATGGAGATTAAATGAACTAACAGCCAGAACAGTGCCTTACGTATAATAGATGCTTAATGAAAGGTAATATTTATTATTACCAAGAAGTGCTCCTCCTACCCAAAGCTTCTAGTGCCCCCAGAAAGTTTACAGTCAGGAAGTAGAGTTTGATCTGCATTCTGTAATGCCTTATGCCAACATGTTTCTAGCCCTCATGCTGAATGCTTATGTCTCTGTTACTTTTTCTCTCCCAGTGGAAGGGTACAAAGGAATAGGTAGGTGACCTAAAGCAAATGCCCTTTGGTCCTGCCTACACTCTGGGAAGACCTGATGTTGGTCTGGTTTAGGGATCTGGGTGAGGAATTCTAAAGGCTCTGATCCTGGCCCCATGCAGCCACCCATCCTATGAAGAAGGAGAGGAGAGAAGGAACCATTCAGAGATGGAAGCAGTCTGCAAAATCCTGGCCAAACTCTGGGATGATAAAGGACTAATTTGTCAATAGTAATGGTGATTTCTAGGCAAATATGGCTTCTTACCTTCATTTCTCGCTCTTGGCTTGATGCAAGTAATACCAGAAGTTTTGCTGCCAATTTGTACATAAAATTGAACGAGCCTGGGGGGAAAAATTCAGTGGACTTACATATAGGTGAATTCAGGAAACATGTAATCCTTTGCATTTTGACACATTAAATAAAACCCTTAATTCTTAAATACTACTTTGAAACCCAAAGGTTATATGGTAAGCAGAAACTACACAGATTATAGCAGTTTTAATTATGTAATCACTTAGAAAATGTTAATTAATATGACCTCTCATTTGATTCTGTAATATGACCTAAACAAAAGGAAACAGGGAGCAGATGTGGTTCAAGCAGCTGAGTTCCTGCCTCCCACATGGGAGGTCCTGGGTTCAGTTCCTGGTACCTCCTGAAAAAAACAAAAAATGAACAACAAGCAAAACAAATGAAAAAACAAAACAAAACAAAACAACTCAGGGAAGCTGATGTGGCTCAGTGGTTGAGTGCCTGCTTCCCACATATGAGGCCCCAGGTTCAATCCCCAGACCCTGGTACCTCAAAAAAAAAAAAAAAAAGAAAAAGGGAAACAGAATTTAGTTCCTGAGTCATTAATCTTACTTACTTTATCATGTCAGTCTGATATAATTTAATGGAATGACTGAACTGGGAATTCCTTAAATACAGATAACTAAAGACGAGGAAGAATGAGATTTCTCTACATCTAATAATAAGTTGAATATTATATTTCTTTACAGTCAGATATTTACCTACATATTACTAACTTATACTCACACACTCTAAGTTTTCACAATTGACATTTACTCAGTGTGATTTGAATTATTATGCTTAATTCCAGTATAACCAATCTACTACCTCCATGAGAAGAATGCAGAATGGGAGAGAAATTACAGGTAGAAAAAAAATGACACATAACTCAAGATTTTAGTGAGTATAAGGTCTAAAAATTTCAAACATTTCATCAGTGTCTTTTCTTCCAATTCTCAAGTAATTGAATTGATAGAAAAGCATGGTTTTAGTTTAGGTGTGCTACTATTTCATTTCTCCTTAAAACCAGGCAATTTTACCAGTAGATGTCAGTATAGGTAAATTCTGGGGCAGTTTTCAATAAGTAAAAGCAAATAACCTTAGATAAACGAGAATGCATCATTTTGGACATAGAATTTAAAGTCAGAAAGCTGTTTAATTGTTTCACACAGTATTAAACATAATACCAGGCAGTCTTCCTAAGAATACAAAACTTTTGAAAATCAAGCTGACTTACACAAGACACATATGTCTTAGTGATGATGACTGGACATTGATGAATGAATTGTGATATAATTTTTGTAGAAACTACCTAGTTTATTATGGAGCTAAAGTTTTTTTGCATTTTTATACATCAGAATTGATAGAGAGAATATATCAAACCCCCAATAACAGAACTTTTAAGTTAGACCTCGTGATGTGTCAAATACTGTGATTATGGAGGCGTGTACCATGACTCCTCCTACTACTTAACTACTCACCTGATATTCCTGGTATCCAGAGGGACAGTCCTTGCTTCCCTTTTCCCAGGGCCATTGAAGTAGAGGGATTTACCATCATTAAGTGTTCCACATCCAGTTCCAACCTGGCCTCCAGTTATCTTGTACCACAGAGGGCTGAGCTTCCCCTCAAACCTATCAAACATCTCACTGTGATTAGGAACGTTAGACACACAGGTTCCTTGTGCGGCTTCAGGGAAAAGAAACACATGGGAGAGATGTTTTGTTGAAATCACCAACTATTAGAAGGTACACTGAACACATGGAAAAAGGAAGCATTTCCACTGTCTTTGGGGAAAGGAGCCACATGAAAATATATATCTCAGAATTGTCTGTCTAAAATATAGCTATCTCACTACCATCGTCAAAAACACTATGCAGGAAAAAAAACCCACAAAAAGAAAAAAAACACTACGCAGGGGAGCAGATGTAGCTCAATGGTTGAGTGCCTGCTTCCCATGTACGAGGTCCTGGGTTCAATCCTCAGTACCTCCTAAAAAACAACAACAAAATCACTATGCTACCTCAAGTTTAAAAAAATGTTATAATAAAGAGAGACTTTGGGAACCACACTTTTCTATAGTTCTTGCTACTCAGAGGATTTGTGTTATTGAAAAATAGTCTTTGTCTACAGTAGAGTTTGCTAGTTTGTTGTTCTTCGATAAGAGAATTAGTAAAGGGAGTCAATCCTGGATTTAAAACCAGCCACATTAGCAACCAAAAGTGGACAGCACTCTCCACGAAGCCTGCTACACTTATGTTTGTCTTTGGTCATGAGCCAGATGAAGGCCAGAGCACTTTTAAGCTTAAAGGGTTCTTTTGAACTTGCCTCCAGAAAAATATCTTGAAAAGATTTTTGAAGTTTATGTTATTTTCTCCAATTTTAATCTCTTATCTTAACTCCCTTTTCATTTTTTTTAAGGAGGTACCCGGGATTGAACCCCAGACCTTGTACATGTGAAGCAGGCGCTCAACCACTGAGCTACACCTGCTCCACCCGTTTCATTTTTGTATATGGCAACATCCAAAGGTGACTGTGGCCAGAAAATACTTTTCTTGTAAAGTTCTCATTTGGCAATCTTGGATTTATCATTTTATAAGTTGCATTTTAAATTTATATACACAAAATTATATAAAATTTTAAATAAAAAGCAATTTAGAGAGCACAGGGAGGGCCTATAGCCTCCTAGCTAAGAACCTGGGTTTTGGAGTCTGATGGCCAGTGCTTAAAGCAACTCCTAGCTCTGTGATGTTGGGAGTTACTAACCCTCTCTGTGCTTGATTTTTCTCATATGTAAACAAGGACAATAACAGACCTATGGCACAGGGCTATTGGCAGAATTAAATGAGATGAAATAAAAAGCACTTATTCTAATGCCTGGCATGTAG
>PVKH010027956.1:0-12924 GCA_004027955.1 Chaetophractus vellerosus
AGAGCAGCTAATTCTGCCCTGAGGGGCCAGGCGGGCTGCAGGGAGCTGGCCTTCCACCCGGGCAGTGAAGCTGCCTCACCGTAATCACCGTAAAAGTTTCACTCACCCTCGCCAGCGCCTCCCTCGTGCGCACTTAGCACTCATCTCAAGTCCTCCCAGCAACCCCATAATGTGTGCCATTTACTGATGGGCTTATGAATTCATTCAGCAGATACATATGGAGCGCCAGGGACACAATGCCAAAGAAAAGAACTTATATTCCAAGGGCAGAAGGCCAGACAAGAAATGTGGAAATAAGTAAATAATGACATTGCACATGGAAAGAAGTGCTTTGAAGAAAACAAAGTAGAGTGATGGGGTGGGGTGAGGTTTCTCTATAGAAGAAGGTGTCTCTCTGGAGATGATGTGAGCCAAGCCTGATGGAAGTGAGGGATGGACGCAGGTGAAGACGGGGGACGGGGTAAAGGCTCTGAGGTGGGAACGAGCTTGGTTGGTTTGAGAATGGGCAAGAAGCCGAAGGCCAACGTGGCGGAATGAGTGATGGGCAGTGGGAGAATGGAAGGAGGATCTGTGCAGAGATGCCTGAGAGCACAGGTGAGGAGTTTGGGTTTGTTGTAGGTGTCATAGAAAGGCAGGTGGGGTGGCTGGAGAAAGCACTTCTGGTCGCTTCCATTAAGCACGTCACCAGCAGTGAGTGAGCGGTGGAAAGCAGTGCTGGAGACTGGAGGAGAAAGAGAGGAGAACCAGCTTACCCTGAGGTCTCCCGTTGGCTAATGGCAGAGGTGTGATTCAAACCCAGCCCCCTGGCTAACTTGCACCCTGGGCCCTGGGAGTCACTAGATGGGGGAAAAAAAAAAGGCAGGGAAAGGGTTGCAAGCAGAGGGAACCGCGAAGATGTCAAGATGTATGTGCAGACACCAGCAAGTACTAGAACTAGTAACGAAAGTATTTACTGAATTGTCGCTCTGCGCAGTGCTCGTGTGCATTATTTCATGGAACGCCCTCTCCCCCTCAAGCACTCTATAACTCCAACACTATGATTATTGTCCCTATTCAAATGAGAAACTCAGACCGAGCGAGACTAGGCAAGCTGATGGGTAGTGAGTCGCAGAGCTGCGGCTTGAACCTGGGCTGATGGCCACCAGAGCTCCTCACCCCCAGGAAGGTGCCTTGTGGTCCAGTGGGGGTGGCAGGGGATGCGGCCTGGATGAAGGGTTGCTTTTTAGGGCACCCACAAGCAGCCCTTCTTCTCTCACCCTGCACTGGCCTCCTCTGGGCCTCTCCAGTTTCTACCTGAACACAAGCAGCTCCTTCAGCCTGCCCAGGCTGCCACCACAGGGCTGTTCCAGGTTGTGGTTTTCCCTCTAAGTGGCAGGAACACTGGCTCAGTGTCCTGGGCCTGGGCCACTTTTGGTTTCCCTTTGCCGAGCCCAGCCCAGGAAGGAGAGCCATAAAGGAGTACTGTGTGCCTAAGACAGGAGGCCAGCTCTTGTCTCCCCATGGGACCCACCCAGTCTGCCATTTGGGCCGCCTGTCTGTTCGGGGGCAGCTTCGCCCACCCTGGGCAGGCCCCAGTGAGCGGTAGCACTGGGCTATCCAGGAGCCCCAGGACCCCTGGCCCCCAACCTGGTCCATAGTGTAGAACCCACAGCCCTGCGTCTGTGGGTTGTGGGGTGGCTTGTTTGTTGTGGGTTAGGGGTGTTTTTTCCTTCCAGCATCACTAAGATAATTTCAGAGACAGTTGTGGGGAGAGGATGTCGGGCCCCTGGCCTGAAGAAACAGCTCACTGGGAAGAAGCCAGCAGGAGGGCCACAGCTACCCTTTCCTCACATAACAATCAGTGCCAAAATTCAGGGTGAAAAAGTCCTCTTACACCCTATGGGTCTGTATCCCTTTACCAGGCTTTGGTCTTCTTCAAAGCAACTATCCGATATATTATTACTCATTTATTTGTTAGTTGCCTCACTCCCCCCACTACAATGTAAGCTCCGTGAGAACTGAGACTGTGTATTGGGCACAGCTGTATCTCTAGCACCTAGAACAGGCTTTGGCACATAGAAGACCCTCATTAAATACCCGCTGAGTGCGTGGTGAGTGCTGCCTTCACCTGCAACTGCGGCCCCACTCCCACTGAGGTCAGCAAGCCTTTGGCAGAGTGGTTCCCAGACTTTGCTGCAGCTGGAATCACCTGGAGATCTTTAAAAGCTGCTAACACCTGGCTCCCATGGCAGACATTGGGGTTAAATTGCCATGGGGTACAACCTGGACACTGATATTTTTTAAGTTCCCCAAGTGATTCTAATGGGCAGCACAGTTTGGGAGCCACCCTTCACTGTCCACTGCTAAAGTTAAGGGACAACCTGAGGCAAGGGCTGTGGCACGTGAGGAGGGCCATCCAGGCTGCCTGAGTGTGGGAGGAGATGGAGAGGTGGGGTGAGGGGTTTGAGGAAGAGGAGAGCTGTTTGTGCTCTCCTGTGTTTGCAGTCACCTGTTACCAGAAGAAAGGAAGTTTCTCCTTCTTGCTCTCCCCCAATCCAAGTCAAAAGAAGACTTTGCTAGCCACCCTCCTCCCCTTCCACCTCTTCTTCTTTGATGATTGCATGAGTCAGAGGAGATGTTTGTTGAGGAGGAAATGAGGATTTTCTCACCATTTTTCCTCCCTTTGCATTTGAATGAGTAAGAAAACCCACAGTAAATGGTGTGCACAGGTTAACAAAAATAGTGCTTGGCCCTCTGAAGACGGCCTGGGTTCCAGAGTCAATAAGCCCTTCCCTGTCTGCACAGCACCCAGCCAGACGTTATGAGGAAGCCCAGCCCCAGGGGCAGGCTGCTGAGGGCATCCTGGCCAAAGGACCGTCACCAAGACCAAGGCATTGGCCAGCAGAAAGTGGCTCACATTTCCAGGGTGCACTCCAGGATCTGTTCCTGGGCTACTGCAGGGTTGTAAAATTGGAAGGGACCCTAAAGATGTGCCCTCAACCCACAGATCTTCCAAGGGAAGACTCTAAGGCCCAGAAATCTGGGGAGAGCCCAGAACCCAGGCCTCCTATTTCTTCACAGGGTTTGGTGAGGAGGAGGCAGAGGAGGGAGTGTTCATGGTTCTCTCCTCTGCCTACTGAAGGCTCCCTGGCCAAATCCCTCTGTCCAGCGAGGCCTTCCCTACCTGGGAAGGAAGGATTCTGGGGTCCAGGGGGAGATTGGGATCGACTTTCCCAGTGTCACCTCAGGGTCAAGAAGCCTCTGAGAATCCTAAGGTCTTGCCTATTTGCTTAGTGCATGTTTCTCTTTCCTCAGCCACTTCTTAAGTTGTCCAAGGTTACATTTGTGCCCTGGAATGGCAAGCTGAGATTTAACAGTCAGGGCTGATGCTACCACGCATGGACTCTAAAGATGGGCTGTGCGCGGGCTTTTCCACACAAAGGACAGTAGCTGGTGATTCTGTGATTGAGCAGAAAGAATGTCAGTGCCGTGCATTGACAGAATAGCGCTGTGCTAATGTTGGCCAGGTTTGACTGATGTTGACAGTCCTGATCAATGACTAATGTCCAGCTTGGCAAGTCAGACCCCTTAGGAGACTCACAGCACTAGGCAAACCCTGCCCATCTCACCCCCCCCCCATCAGTAAAGCATCCCCATCAAACTATGAAGCGGGGGCCCCTACACTGGCAGCCAGGAGCCTAAGTTTCCATACCTGCTCTGCTGCCATCTCACTGTGTGGCCTTGGACAAGTGCCTAGCCCACTCTGGGCCTCAGTCTTCTCACCCATAAAATGGGGAAGAGAGGAATACAGTAGGTGCTTATCTGGAAAGTCTGCCTAGCTTAAAATGGTTTGATACCAATCAATAAAGATATAGAAGTCAGGAAAAGGAACCAAACAGAGCCAAAGACTACAGTAACAGAAATAAAAAATTTCCTGCAGGTGTTCTCCAGCAGACACAAAGGAACAGGTATTGCTTGATTCTACTTATATTAAATAGCTAGACTATGCAAACTCATAGAGACAGAAAGTAGATTGCAGGTATGAGGTTGGGGGGAGGCAGAATGGGGAGTTAATTCATAATAGGTTCAGGGTTTCTGTTTGGGCTGATAGGAAAATTCTGGTAATGGATTGAGGTAATGGCAGCATAACATTGTGAGTGTGATTAATCCCACTAAATTGTATGCTTGTTGAGATGGGAAAGTTCATGTTGTATGTATGTTTTATACACACATAAACACATGAAGAGTGATTAAAAAGACAGCGACAATTAAATTCAATACATGATCCTGGACTGGATCTAATAATGGAGGAGAGAAAGCCCAAAAGGACATTATTGGGACATATGAAAAAATTGGAACATAGGCTGTAAGCATTATATCAACATTAAATTTCTTGAACTTGATAATTGTTCTTAAGTTGGTTGCATAAGTGAATCTCCTTGTTCTTAGGTAATGTGGATGGAAGGAGAATGATGTATACAACCTCCTCTCAAATGTTTAGAAAACAGACAGAATAGATGATGGACAGATGAACAGAATGATAGAGCAACTGTGGAAAACTGTTAAAAAGTTGGTGAATCTGCGTATGTTGGAATTCTCTGTATGGGTTTTGTATTATTTTTTGCAACTGTTTTGTAAGTTTAAAATTATTTCAAAATAAAAAGCTCACTTTAAAAAATGGTTTGGTTCTATAACCTCTAAAACATAGCTATGCTAAGGGACCAGGGAACCTACTCAAGAGCTCCCTTTCTCCCAGCCTCATAAGTGGGGCTGTGCCCAGGAGGCAGAACTACAGATCCCAATGACCCTCTCTTAGCCCCCTTTGGAACCAAGGACACCAAGTCCTCCAGGAGCCCTAGAGTGGAGCTGAAGCTCCATTTTCCACATGCTGTCCAGTCCCACCCCTCAAACACAGCCCTTCACCCCCCAGCTATCACTGCTTCCCTAAGCTCTGCTGGGAGGTGTCGGAACCTCCACTGCAAGTAACTTTCCCAGATTCTCCACAAGATGCTTTAGGTTCTAATCCTCACCTCAGTTCCACCAGCTTCTCGGCCATAAGGGTAATAATGGCTACTGCTAAGTGCCAGGCTCTGTTCTAACTATTTTATGTGTCCTGATTAGTTTTGATCTTTACAATAATCCTAAAAATACATACTATTATTATCTCCAATTAATAGAGGAAGAAAGTGAGGCACTGGGAATTTCATTAAACTTTGCCTGGAGTCATCCAGGTACAAGGTGATGGAGCCAAGGTGGGACCCTCAGCCCCCCGGCTCCGGAGCCCGTGCACTTCACCACTGAGTTATACTGGGGCTCATTACTGCTGCTGGAAATAATTAGGAGCAACTGTTTAATGAGTGCCTGCAGCCTGGTAGGCATTGGACTAGGACTTATTTTATCGTTTCCTTTAAACCACAGGACTGCAAGAGGAAATGTTTTATTCTTATTTATAGAGGAAGAAACTGAGGCTCAGAAACACTGAATGACTTTCCCATGGAAAGTTGTAGAACCAGGCAGGCTTCAGACTCTGGAGTGTCCAATTCTAGTGTTTGTGACCTTCCTTTCTGACACTCTACTTTTCAGGACAAATACACAGAGGTGCTCCCTCTCTATCCCCATTAAGAAGGCTAAAGAGGTACCCACCAGCCTCCCTGCCCCCTCAGAGCTCTGGGTGTTGTTTTCAGGCTGCCCCTGGTGGGAGCAGGAGAGCAGCTTGACAACTCTGACTTTCTCCCTGACCTTCACGAGGAGAAAGCCAGGGAAGCAACAATCCCCTTAATTTCTGCTTCTCTCCCCACTTCTGAGCCATCCAGTAGTGTGATCTGCTCTCTGGAGCCAGGAATCCTTAGGAGCAACATGGAACTCAGAAGAGAAGAGGGGAAACTGAGACAGAAACCTAAAACCTTGTGGGTGCCCCTGAGCTGAGGCCTCAGGGGTGGAGCAGAGAAGGAAGGTGGAGGAGGCCCAGGGGGCCTGGGCTTATTCATGTACCACCCCTCTGATGATCAGTGCCTACAACGAAGTGCACCCACCGTGCCAGGTGCACACCAGCCACTGCAGTAGGCTATGCCATTCCCGTTGTGTAGATGAAGAAACTGAATCTCAGAGAGGGTAAACAACTTGCCCAGGACACACAGCTGGCAGAGAGGATTCAAACCCAGGTCTGTCTGACTCCAAAGCCAGTGCTCTTTATGTTATACCACACTACTCCTGTGTGTAGGTTCTGTGGGGATGGACACACCCAAGAGTAAGAAATAGCCTGTGCCTTCCACTCCCCTCTCATGCAGCCCCTACCAGGAAGACCCTAGAGCTAAGGCTGTCCCCTTTGGAGCATCTCCAGCAGGCCTGGGATCCCCAGTGGTTGCTTTTCTTCAGACATAGGCCGGGTAAACAGAGGGGCAGCTGGGAATTTATTTGCAGGAGAGATACTGGGGAGAAGGAAGTTGAGAGGAAAGAGCCAGAGAGAGGAGGGTAGAGCTGTGTGCGTGTGTGCACGAGTGTGCACATGTGCATTGTGTGTGTGTAGAGGAGTGCTGGACTAAAGCTTCTCTGGCTGCCTAGCAGCTGTGCCTATACCAAAGTGCCACCTTGTTGGCCAGTGAGGGCTCGGGGAAGGCAAAAGTGGCTTCATGTCAAACGGAGCCAGACAATTAAGAAGATAAATCTGCTCCCCCCAAGTTGCACATCGTGATAGCATATCAGAAGGAAACCACATTTGCAATATTTGCTGCTTTCCAATCACATTCATTTTGCCTTCTTTTAACTGGCATCATGAAGAGTTACCAGGGGGGGCACGTTTGCCCTTGACTTAACTTATATTTACTAGGAGTCAACGGACAGGTTAAGGGTTCCCTCCCCTTTTTGTTTTTTACTTCTTTTTGTTGCGGCTTGGTTGTTTGTTTTGGGGGGCTGGTTATAAAGATAGCTTTAACTTTACAGGGAAAGACTGGGAAAGTTGTGGGTGGAATTCATGATGCAAATCAACTGAGGAGCTATCAGACTCAGGCTGGTGGGGACGGGGATGGGGGAAGGGGGGTTGGCAGGTCTTCGTTCGGGTCTGCAGATGTGAGCCAGGGAGCACTGGCCCAGAGTTCGCAGTGCTGCTGTGGGCGGCTTGGCACGGGCTTCGGCGAGCACAGCGCCTGCACGGCAGGAGGGTGAGCTTACAAACTCCGTCCCCCCGACTCCCAGCGACCGGGCTGCACAAACCCAGACAGCACTGCAGCGCGGGCTCGGGCGGGCCCGGGCGAGCTCCGCCTCTCGAGGTGCGCCCTGGGTCGCCCAAGCGCGGCCTCGCGGCCATTGGTGGGCGCCGCCTCGGCCACCTGCCTCCTCCCCTACCTTAGGGGGCGGGGTTACCTGGGCCCCGCCCCCGGCGACTCGGCTTCCCAGGCCGCGGCTTCCTCCACCTCTGGCCCCGCCCCAGCAGGGGCCCCGCCCCTTTCGAGTCCTCGAGCCCCGGCGCCGCGTGATGTCACGGCGGCTTGGATACAAAGAGCCCTTAGGCCCACGCGGGTCTCCCGGCAACGGGCGCGGGTGGGGGCGGGGCCGGCGCCTTCAACTGGTGCCGAACTGAGCGAGCGGCGGCGCGCGCCGGGATTGTTGGCTGCTCTGCGCGCTGCCTCGCTGCCCGCCCGCTGCCCCGCGCCCGCGGCTTCTCGCCTCTGCAGCGCACCGACCCGCCGCGGGACAGGGGATGCGCTCCCCGCCGGCTCCCGGGAGCCAGGTAAGCGGCGGCCGAGGAACCCAGGGTGGAGGCACCTGGCCCGGCCCGCTGCCCCAGGGAAGTTGCCGGCGCGCGGGGCTTCGCCCGCAGCCCAGGCGCCCCCGCGCGCCGCGGCGTGTCCGCCCTCGGCCCTGGCCGGGGAGGTCGGGGTACCTGCGTCCGGGCTCGCTCGGTCCCGGGAGGCCGCTGCCCCCTCGCAGCCCCTTGCGCGGCCTTCCGCCTGCTCCCAGGTGCGCGTGTGCGCCGGCCCCGCAGCGCGCGGGGAGGGTAAGCGCCCTCTCCTTGGCGCAGTTTTAAAGTGCCTTCCGTGAGCCCAGTGGTCTGCCCAGGACGCCTCCCGTGGGGTCCTCCCCGCGTCCCGCCGCCGCCGCCAGCCCTCCGGGACCCGTGCTGCCCCTGCGCCCCGCTCGGCGCGGTCTGGAAGGGGGGCTCTGCGAGCAAGTTTTCCCGTAGCTCCTGGCGGCTCCCGGCTCCTCGCGCTCCGCGTCCCCAGAGCCGACACGTCTGCCCCGGTGGTAGTTGCTGTTGCCTCGGCCGCTTCTTTGCGGGCGACAAGTGTCTCCGAGGTCCTGGTGGAGCACCTTGTCAGTGCTGTGGGGAACCCGGCGCTCCTCAGCCCCCGACCCTCTTCCTTGTCATCCCTGCAACCCCTCCACTGTCCATGTCCTTCCCTCGCCCTGCTCTCCCACAGAGGGCTAGAAACAACACATCACTTGGCCCTGAGGGGCCTGAGAGTGGTTTTTTTTTTTTTACTTATTTATAGACCACTCTGCTAAAGGAGTGTTGAGGGTCTGGTTCTTGCCTGTGCACTCATCCTCCAGGTCTTGGTGTGGGGAACCTGGGGACTGGTTTCTGTCACCCACCAAGCTCTGCCCGGGAGGCAGGTGGTGGTTACAGTGATTGCTAGGACAGGGAAAAAGGAATCTCCAAGGGGAGGATTACCAGTTGTGTGCATATCAGCCTTTTGCCTTTGGGATCTCTCTCACGCTGTTTATGTGCCCTGGGGATATAGCCCATGGATCCTAGGAACATCTTCCCTGCCCTCAAGATGTCTGCAGGCTCTGGGGAAACTTTGAAAACCTGGGTGGAATCTGGCCCTGCTGAACTCCCAGTGAGCTTTTCAAAGCAAGTTGCTTTGATCTGGACTGGCTCCGAGGTCCTTGTGACTTAATGGTGGAGTGTGTGGCCTGGAGGCCAATCTCTGACCTGCAGGAGTGAGAGAAGCCAGAGCATTTAGGATTTGAGTTGGGTAGGAGAAAGGGGAGTGTGTGCCAGGCAGGCAGCATAGCCTGAGCAGATGGCTAGTGGAGTTCCCAGGACCCTGGGCTTTGGTGGAGGAGGTGGGGTGGATGACTAAGACCAGCCTAAGAGATAAGACAGGGCCATGGGGTGGGACCTGACTAGCCAGGTCAGGTGATCGGCAGGAGGCATGACCTTTGCCCCAAGGAATACTGTAGGAGAGACATCCTGGAGCCTGTTTTTGGAAAGGGCTTTTAGCCAAGTGAGGGAAGAAAAGAAATTAAGGAGCCTCGGGGTCCTGGAGACAGTCTGCCCAGGGGAGGCTCTGGACTGCAGCTCCAGCGCTTCCTGATGAGTGTTCCAACTGCCTCCACTCTCCCCCCCTCCAGACAATTTGTTCCTAAAGCATGCTAGCCACTTCATGGCCTCCTACCCACCTCCCCTACGGTCAGGGCTGCCCCCCAAACCCAGGGTTTTCTCCTCTGTTCACTTGGGGCCCTCACAGCTCACTCTCCAGATCCTCAACCTACAAGGTAGCTAAAAACCTTATTTCCTGGGCTGGTAGTCCCACCTCTGGGGCAGCCTCAGTTATGCCAAGGGATGTTTCCCAACTGATCCTGCTTTGAGGAGGCTTCAAAATATCACTTTGTATCGTTTAGATGAGGGTGAGGAGGACGAGGAGGATGTGGAGGTCCTGGGAGGCTCCCAGTGAGATAGCAGGTGAGAAGTTCCCAGAAGGCAGGCAAGGCAGACCCAGAGGCTTAGGTGGTAGAGGGACAGTCTGGGCAGAGGGTGCCCACCCCCTGGCCCTGCCTTGGTGCCTTTAAAAAGGAAGTCTGGTGTGAGCAGTGGTGCACCGGGTCCTGGCCTTGCCAGGTATGCAGGACCCTGGAGTTGACTGTTTTCCTCTGGGTCGACTCTCCAGTTTCTTGATTCAGGAACTGGATGTTGATGGTGTCAAGTCATGCCTTGATGATGAGGCCATGCAGCAGGGGTGGCCCCTCGGGCCTCAGCTGCGTTAATGCCTGGTCCTGCCTCATGGCTAGCTGGGCATGATGACAGGCACTTTGGTCTGGTGACCCGCCTGGTGTCCTGCTGGACGTTATGTGGGCTCCTCTCCGGGATGTGGTACAGCACTCTTCTGCATCATTGGCTTTCCTGGACCCAGGCCCTTGCCTGTGCCATCAGCCTAGCCCATGGCACATTGCCTGGCACAGGGCACATGCTGGCTGAATTCACTCATCCCACAAATGTTTGAGTGTCTAATGTGTGCTGGGTTCTATGCTGAGTGCTGGAGATACAGCAGTGAACAAAGCAAAGATGCCTGGCCTCTTGGAGCTCACCTGAAATCATTGAGGCAGGCAGAAAAGTAAAATATGCAGTACATGAAATGAAGCAAGAAAAGTGGGGCAGGGAAGAAAATGCGAGTAGTGCGCTGTGTTAGATGGGGTGGTCAGGGAAGTACTTGCTGAGAAGGTGGCTTCTTGGTGGAGAGGTGCAGGCAGAGGAAGCAGCTACAGAGGCCCTGAGGTGGGACCACGGCCGGCGTGATGTGTGCAAGGAAGTGCAGGAGGCCACTATGATTGAAGAGAAAGGCAAGTGGGGGGCAAGCTCAGAGAGGTTGGGGAGCACCTGAGGCTTTCTAGCAACAGCCAAGAATCCTAGTAGAACAGAAAGAGACCAACAGGACAATTGAGACTAGAACTCCACAAGCACACAAATGCGTTTCATGCCCTACTCTCTTCAGACCCTTCACGTTGAGGGGATTGGGGCCTTAAGACATTTCTTGGCATCCACCCATGTGGTGCGCTTCCCTGGCCTCAGCTGGGCAGGATCAGATGAGGCCACCCGCGTGATGTGAAAACAGTTCTTACCTCAGAGCACATGGGTGAGTTGTGCCTAAGCAGACAGAACACTTTTTTGAGGCCTAGCTCCCTGTTCCTATAGGTTGGTGCCTACCAGGCGGGCCTCAGCACGTAAGTTAGCTGGCTGTTCAAACTTGGTCACTCACTGGTAGGTCCCTCCTAGGACTCCTTTCTGCTGATCTTCATGTCTCTGACCTCCCTCCCCTTGGCCCCAGGGTACCCAGGTCTCCCCCTTCCTTCCCTTTACCAGGTTCTGTGCCCCCAGCCTCTTAAGAACCCCAGGGAAGGCACTCACACCCAGGAAGCGGTGGTCAGTTCAATCTGTCCAGTCTAGGCCCCCAAGCATGTGTGTTTGTGTGTGTGGTGGGTAGGACAGCTGGGCTTGGCATCACCCTCCTGCCATGGGGTGCTGGCTGAGGGTTGGGGTGCCTTCTGTGTTCCTGGTGTTGTCAAGGCACACCCCCCAAGGGGATCTGAGCAGTGGGTGGGACATCACCGAGGTGAGTGTGTGGCCACTTCTCTTGGCCAGCAGGTGGTCCTTTGGGAGGATTTGCTGGCTTTGAGCCTGGCCACAGTTCCAGGTGGTATGACGTGGAATCCTCACACTGGGCGGCGGGCTGCAGAGAGTGTGCTAGAAGGCTCGTCAGGCTCTGGGCAGGGCCCCTCTTCTCCAGAGCAGTCCTTTTGTCATGTGTTTTCCTTTGGAGCTGTCATTTTAACGTGCCAGATGTCTGACCACAGATGACGGTCCTTACCCCAGTATTGGGGCCCTCATCATTACATGGACTTTGGCATTGGCCAGTCCATGTGGGCTCCCTTCATGGCTCCGTGGACTGCCAGGGAACCAGGATGGTCTTGCTCGGAGGTGTCCCGTGAGGCTTTGCTGAGCCCATCACCAGAGCCCTGGCAACCAAGAGCTGGGGTTTGAGAACCTGCCTCTCTGAGCACTCAGAGAGGCCCGTTGGTCACTTCCTCACTTTTTTCGCATGACCCGGGAATGGGCAGTGGGTGAGGGAGGAGGGAGTAGGCAACCAGAATTATGTGTATTCTCCAGGGTCGTGTAGAGGAGGGTGGAGGAGGAGGTGGCAGTGGTCCAGAGCTGTGGGGTCTGGGTGACCCTCAGCCTCAGATCCTGTTGGCAGGCTGCTACTTGTAACACCAGAGTTTCTAACCTCACTTCTTGACTTCCTTTAAGAAACAGGAAGTTTTCCAATTGTTGGGCATATCTTTAATTGGCTTAACTTGCTGCTTCATTCTCCTAGATAAATGGGTTCTTTCCCAGCGTAAACATTATTCAAATGAAAACAAAACTTTGTGGAAGTTATTGCTAATATCTGTGCCTGTATACATGAGAACAGTTCTCTTAAGGCATCAAAAAGAGGAAGATTTTAAACAGTGAAATGCAGTGTGGGGAGACAGTGGGCGGAAGCTGTCTCACTCTTGAGGTGCCTATATATATTTATATATTTTTTTTATTAGAGAAGTTGTGAGCTTACAAAACAACTATGTGTAATGTGCAGAATTCCCATATATCACCCCTCCACCAACACCTTACATTGTTGTGAAGCAGTTGTTTCAGATTATGTAAGATCATCAACTATTACCACTAACTATGGTCCCTAGTGTACATTTGGTATATTTTTCCATACACCCCTATTATATATTAGTATTGTACATTTGTTATAGTTCATGAGAGAACACTTGCATATTTATACTGTTAACCACAGTCCATCTTCCACTACATGAGTCACTGTGTTATACTGTCCCATGCCTTGAACATTCTATCCCAACTGTACACTCAGTGGCTTTCAGTTTCATCACAAAGTTGTGCAGTCATTGTCTTGAGGCATCTTTTGTCATTCCACCTTCCTGTACTCTGCAAGCCTGATACCATAAAACAGGAACCCTGTTGAAATAGTTGGGGCTGTCTGCAGTGGACTTGGGGTTGGAGAGCTGGGGTGTCTGCTAGAATGGGAGCAAGTTCCTGCAAGCTTCTACTAATTTGTTACTGATAATCTTAGCACCTAACAGAATTTCCTCCTTTTCTGTGGGAGAAATATGCACCTCAAAACACAGCTTTCATTTCCTGCTCAATCTCCCAATGCCTATGTTTTT
>PVKH010027957.1:0-12929 GCA_004027955.1 Chaetophractus vellerosus
GTGGCCTTGGAACTGTTAAGATTTTCCCCTAATAAAATTCCCATTATGGGGAGGCCCCAGGTTCGGTTCCCGGGGCCTCCTCGAGCAGGCAGACCGCCTTGAAAAGGCAAGCCGCCGCGAGCAAGAGCAAGCCCCCGGGAGCAGGCAGGATGCCGCACGGTGAGCTGACTCGGGATGCCACAGCTGGGGGAGACAAGCAGACACAGAAGAACGCAAAAGCAATGAACACAAGAGCAAGCAGCAAGGGGGGGCATATATAATAAAAAAAAAAAAAAATTTTTTTTAATTCCCATTATAAAAGCCAACCCATTTCTGGTATGTTGCATTGGCAGTCCTGTGGCACACTAATACAGGGAGTTTTTGCTTAAAACGTAGTTTCTGTTTAGGGTCACCAAAAAGTCTTGGTAATAGATGGTAGTGATGGTAGCTCAACATTGTGAATGTAGTATCACCAAAGTGCATACTTAAAAAAGGGTTAAAATGGGAAATTTTGTGTTACACATAAAAGAGAAATCATTCTCTGTGTAAGGGTTAAAACTTGGGCAGCAGCCCAACTGCTAGATTAGCTATTGACCTTGGCTCAGTTTCTTGTGTGCCCCTGATTCAGCATGCCGTGTATCCAATTCACAAAGTCCTTGGCCCAGTACACATATCCCCTGAGCACAGCAGAAATGATTCCAGAGAGTTGCATTCTGTGTTCCTTCTGTAAAACTTTGAGTGATACCTGTAGTGTATAAATAACCATGCACATAAAGAACAGCCATGCTTGCTTGCCTGTTCGTCTGGAGCAGACTGCAGCTGTCCGGGTATGAGCAAACTTCCCTCTCTGCCTAAGTTTTTCTTCCGCCTACCTCCCTTGTGGGCTCCCGAGGTGGACGAGGTGGACGCAGTGCGCTTAACTGTTACTTACTCTGTCAGTGAAGTCTTGCCTAAGGCATTTTTGCATTATTATGCATAGGGATGTTGCTATTTCCACTTCCTGTCAGCAGAAAATGTGGCAAATTGTAAAGAGCACTAACCCTGACTCTGAGGCAAGCCAATTCAATGTTGCTGATTTGTTTTCCTCTCATATAAAAACAAGCTACTAGTCCCTTGCTCAGTTTAGGGAGGTGCTCTGTTTTCTTAAGCACATCGGTATCTAGAGAACAAATGGAGTTACTAAGATCCCAGCTCTAAACTCCAATAGATGCATTATATTCACATTACTACCTCAAACAGTTGATACATTCCTTGAGAAGTGGCATTGTGAGACAAATGCTGAAGTTCTTACTGTATTTGTTGATGGGTTGTATATACTCACAGGGCCCATCTTCTTGCAGCTTTCAATTTTACCTGAAGATCTGAGGTTACTTTCACACTAACATTTTTTAATAGAATGCAAAATTCATCCGAATATAAGATAAAACATAAGAGTAAGTTTTTAATCAACCGACTTCAGGCCATGCCTCAGTTCTCTGCCTTTGGGTGACCATCAGAAACATCATGTGGTTTTAGGATTTACTACCCTCAAAGGAGAGGGACTGTAGAGGGCTGAGCAAGTCAACAAAGGAGATGTCTGCAGACTCCGTCCTAGTTTGTGCAAGCACAGCAATAACATCAGTATAATGAGTATTTTAACATTCTCACAGCAACTTAGAGATTCTGGGTCTGCTCAACACCCTTGAATTGTGCCTTCCTTCTTGCTTTGTTAAAAACATAGGCCCTCTTTTTTCTTTTCCTTTTATGTAGTACCTGCTCTGGAATTTATGCAGTAGCCACTTAATAAATGCCTTTCGATAGCCAACATATAGCTTTTTCAGTTTTGCTTGATAACATTGGTTCACTGTAACTGCTCATGGTTGTTTCCGTATCCAGGATATGAAGGGTTTGGAGAGCAGTTGTACAATATACTTTCCTCAACAGACAGGTATTATATACAAAAGAACCTATACCCAAATTATAGACATTTTATTGTTTTCAAATACTATACAAAAGAAAATAGACAGTGTATGAATCTTGATTAACAGATCCAGAAATAGTCCAAATTAAACATTTTTTCTCTATTTCAATAGTTTCTTTCAGTTGCTAAGATTGATAATCCATTTAATGAATTCTACTCTCTTCCTTCCATTGATTACTTGGGCTTTATAAGCATGACAATTTCTGCTTTATTTCCCTCAAACTGCATAAATTAAGGACATTACTTTGGAAAGGGGGGATATTTCCAGGGATATTTTCTCTTATTAGCTTAAGTCATTAAATGTCCAAGATTTTACTCTCAAGTTACTCTTTTCTTATAGTGCCAAACACAAAGCACAACAGGGTAACCAGGACCTGTAGCTGGTGTTCTTGGTAATTACTCTGTTCCCAATATCTTAAATGTCTGAATTCATAATATTGAATCTGCCACAAAGGCCTTTTCAAATAATGTGTCTAAGGCTATAGGTTTATTTTTCTAAATTTCTCCTCACTCTACTTTTTACTACTATTAAGAAACAAGAGTACAATGCAGTAAATAATTTTCTAGCAAAGTGTTGATATGTATATAGAAAAGTGATTGTCCAATTTCTTCTTTCACAACCATCTATAATACCCACTTCCATATATCCATTATACTTCCCACCCCCAATACTATCATTTTTCCCCGCATGTGGGACAGTGAAAAGATTTGGAGATATTTTACGCAAATAAAGAAATTACCATCTTTCTCCATTTTGTTTTGCTGAAAAGAAAGTAACAGGACGGGACACCCAGGGAAAAATATGATGAAAAGATGTTGGGATAAAAAAAAACTTTGTTTTGAAAGACTGGTTGGTAGAAAAAATAATTCAACAGTTATATTTAGTACCACAAAATTCCTATAAAAAGACAAATGTCTACAGAGCCACTCTTCTGGGACAATGCTTGAAATACATTTGCCTTAAAGCCCCTAGAAGGAAATTATTTAGAATATGTTACTCTGATACCATTAAGTACTGGTTTAAAGCTGATGGTTAAAAAATTTCCTTTTTAGCACAGACACCAGTTTATTCTTTATTGCAAGAAGCTGTTTCCAGACCACTGGTCTCAAAAATATTGAGACCTACACTACTGGTAGACAAAATTTATTAAGCTTTTTGCATGTAATAGAGTATAGTTCAAATTGCATCTAAAGTGTTAACAAAGCTCTAGCAATCAAGAATAGTAGCAAGATATTTTCAAACAATCAACACTGTGGCTTTTCAAATTTGGTCTTCATAAGGTAATTTATCCGGAAGTAAATCTGGTCATGCTTTCAAAAAATCTTCTAGGTCACTCCAAGCCTGGCAATTAACATTTGGCATAAACAATAGTAAAACAATCACAACTTGATAAATAGTAAATATAACATTGTAGGCCATAAATACATATAGCATAAGGAAAACATGGCGGTGGTTAGTAAATAGTTATTAGAATTTATATAGAGTACCTTGGCCTCTGTGCAGATACATCCAGAGGCTTTGATTCATTCAACCCCCAATACTCAGTTTTCAAATTAGAGAACGTCTACAGTGTCATTTTACAATTTCTAACACATTGAAAACAACTAAAAAATAAATAGAAAGTGATGCTTTTTTTTCTAATGCATTACATCTCAGGAGTTATCTCCAACCCAAGAGTATAAAAAATGTTCAAGTTGTATTAATTTTATAACTTTGTGTGCTTCTGATTTTAAATAGTGCTAAATGAATTAAATGAAGACCTAATGTGATTGATTTTAACATTTTTACGGCAACCTAGACCTAAAACATTCAGGCATTTGAACTGAACTTTTGATGATAATGTTCCTGTTTCAAACCCTACCTTTAAAACAATAATATTGATCAGAATATTATGCCAGTTTACCTCTGAAATTAAAATTTTAATCTGGTGAAGAAACTAAATCAATATGAGTGCCATAATAACCAATACACAAAAATGGGTCCTGTCATACACGATGATAAGTAAAAGATGTGGAATTTCCACTCTCAAGTCACCAAGTATTTAAAATTACTGTACATATTATCACTTACAAGCATATAACAAATTGAATGTAGAGCTGATTTATTTAGTCCAATGTCTTCAAACACCCAAAATATGTACCTCATACCAAAACAGTGTTTATTCAAAAATATTTTTTGTAGCTGGCAGTTCTCCCTTGGAGGTAAAGAAAATTACACCAAAACTTTCAATAACAAGAATTCAGAAAAATCACAAGAACAATTTTAGGTAGCAATCAAATATACAGAGGTTCAAAGAGGAAAGAAAGAAAATTTTATAGAAGACAAAGACCAAACTGGCATCCCAAATCCAAAGCAACTTTGTAAACTAGGAAAGAAACTATGATAACCTGGCAGCTTCTTAAATCATTCTAGTGAGTGTTCCCAGGTACTACGAGTGTTTTTACAATGATGTTTCCTAAGTAAAGGGCCTGATAGGCACATTAAAGGGTGTTTCCCAAGAATAGAAGTGAGGTTATTTTTTTTAATTTTTAACCTACTATTTGGTCAAAGGAATATGTAAAGCTAAATAAAAGCACATCTGGTGTAAACTTATGGCAATGAATGTTGACAAGATGTGCTTGGATCTCACTTGCAGCATCTGGCAGTGGGTAGCAGAACAAAGGTAGGAATCTCACAGGCTCTCCTGTGTCTGCTCTGAGAGAGGCTCCGTGGCTGTGGCACTAGCATTTGCAGTTGAATTCAAGACTTCTCCAAAATCACCACCAGCAGGCTTGTTTCCCCCTACTTTAGACTTAAAAAAAAAAAAATTCAAAAAGGAAAAGACATCATGAAACAAACTTAGATTACATATAAAGTCATTCTAATTTTACTTAAAAAAAAAAAAGGTAACTCAAGAATTTAATGGTCCAGTGATTGTTACATATCTATAAAAGTACTGTTTTAATGATCAGTGATTATGTAATAAAACTTAGACTTCCCAGCTGATGTATTCAAATTAGTAAATTCCACAGCCACCCCTTTCCCCCCTATCTAATTGTTCTTCACAGGGAGTTCTGGTCTGAAGAACTCTGTAAAGGCTATTATTCCAAAAAAGCATTTTGAATTTTTTAGTACTTGGATAACACTTTGTATTGCATCAAATTGTTCATTCAGCTACACTCACTCAAATACTACTGAGCACAATAAAGGATAGAAATATACGTATTTTTTTCCCAGTGACATTGTAAGCTTTCTAATCCTTTACTACTTAGACTCTAAGTCTTAGAGTGTGGTCCAAGGATCTACAGAATCAACAGCATCTGGGAACTTGTTAGAAATGCAAAATCTCAGCCCCCTCCCTCCCACTCACCCACCCACAGAATTGAAATCTACACATTTAATAAGATCCCCAGGTGATTGGTATGCATATTAAAGTTTGTGAAGCACTACTCCAATCTATCTGGCCTTAAGTGTTGTCAATAAACATTTACTGGAATAAATATATCTGCCTTGCATTTGTATAGTATTTTATGCTTTTCAAACCCCTTACACCAGGGGTTCTCATCCAAAGCAAAAAAAAACCATTATTCTTGTGGGGACATATTGGTGTGGGTGTGATATATTTATTGAATAATATACAGTATAGTGTGGACTTAATAAGAGGTCCGTGGTTTTCACCTGACTGGCAAAGGGGTCTGTAGAACCAAAAAGGTTAAGAACCCCTGCCTTCCACATAACATGTCACTTCATCCTTACCAGTGCTGTTTCATTGGTTACATCTCATGACTGGCCAACAGGACAGCTGTCTAACATTAGGAAACTAGTCAATAACCAAGGGCACAGAAGTGCATAGTGGGGATTAAATTTGACTTTGCTCTTAGCTCAATCTGAATCGACTGGCCAAAGACCAGTTAACAATTGGAACATACTCTCTCACATTCTTTTTGTTCTCCCATCCAAAACTATGCAGTACCTTTGAATTGTTTTTGAGAAATTTGCATAACTTTTACCCATTATATATTAAGTTTATTAAAATACATTCCTTAGTTATGAGAACATGTTAAGACTCCCTGTAATTCAACATGTCCAAAACTGAATTCCTCCCCACAAATGGCCCCCCTCTATTCTTTAAGATTTTAAATGGCAGGACTGCTGGAAATTGTCCTTGACTCCTCCTTCTTGTTCTACATCCAATCAATCAGTAGCTTTTCTGCTTCTGTCACTTCCTTCTCACTTCTAAATATCTCTAGACTTGGTTCCACTCACACTACTTTAATTTACCCCATCATCTTTGGCCTGGATTCCAACACTTGTTCCCATCCGGTCTCCCTACTTCCAATCTTTCTCCCCTTCGAGCTATAGGGAAGCTGGTGATCTTTCTAAAATAAATACTAGAATGTACCACTCGGGTGCTTCCCATTACACTTAGGTGAAATTCTTTAACATGGCCCACATACTTCTCCAGCTGCTTCTCCAGCTTCGCCCCCAGCTCAGTACCGTTCTAGCCACAGTGAACTTTCAGGTATTCCTCAAAAGGGGCCCAAGGCTTCAAACATTCCTATCAACCTAAAGGCTTCAACTTATATTATCACACCCTCTGGAAGGCCTTCCTTGACCATCCCTACTGCCAAGCTAGGTCAGGAGTTCCTAGCTGCATATCTGTCCTGATTACATCCTAGGCTTCCCCTCTCATAGCTTATCTCACATTATTTCCACTGGCCATTTAATTGTCTAAACATCTTTCAAAAAGGGTCTGTGTAACTCTCTTGCTTACTGTGCTATCTCCAGTGCCTAACACTTATTGCCTGGCACATGGCAGACACTCAGTAATCAAAGATAGAAGAATCAACCCAAAATCACAATGTACCTACATGTAGGCCTGGTATTTTAATTGGATATAAATGTAACTTACCAAAAATTTAATATCCCAAGCATAAAAGTATATTTTTCAAGCTTCCTTGAGGATGTGTTTAATATATTATATTTCTTAAAAATTATATTTTTAAAAAATCTGAATGATGCCTAATTCTTATTTTAAAAGCAGATCTGACCACAATTTATGGAGTCTATATGTACACAGGAGGAGAATGTATATTAAATGACCTGGAAGTTTCTCATCTTCAGTGTCAAAAAAAAAAAAAATAGGTTGCCATGGTTTTCCAACTAGATATTTCAAAAATTGGCACTTAGGGTCGATTTCAAGGAGAGGCTATAATAACCCTAATAATACTGAGAACTGAATTCTAGTAAGCCCCTTCCCGCAATGTAAAGTTTGTTTTCAAATATGACTTGAAAAGTATAAAAAAATAGTTCGTTGTACTGACCTAGAAGAATGACTGCTAAATTCTTTTACTCATCAAATATGTATTGTAGCTAAAATGTGCCAAGGACTGTTCTAAGTACTTGAGATGTATCACTGAGCAAAACAACACAGATTCCCACATTCATGGGGTCATGGAGCATACATTCCAATGGCACTTAAATGAGCGAGTATTGGATTGCATATACAGTATATATATCCTTTTAATAAAAGGTTTATACATTTATGTAGATGCAGAAAACATATAGTAATTTTTGTATATGCAAGAGAAAAGATCCAGGTCACTGTACAGTGTTTGATTTTCTTTCAATACTCATACCCTGCTTCTGTAATTTTAAAAAGATGCATTTAAAAATAAGTGACTTAATTACAGTTCTAAGACTAAATCTGAATATTTTTTAAACCTGGTTTATAGCTTTAATTATCAGAGTTTGTTTAGAAAGAAACAAACTATACCCAAATATTTTTCAATATATCCATAGAGACATTATACAGCATCAACTACAGCTTGGTTCAGACTCTCTAGAGAGGGTCAGACAGAGAATGGGAACTAGATGATCTTTTAGGTTGCTTACAATCCTGGGAGTTGTTTTTGTAGTTTTGGATATAATCTTGAAGATATTATAATTTGCAAATTAATAAATTTAATAACTATGGGAAAATGTTCTCCTTCTTTGAAATTAAACTATAAAACAGAGACTCTTCAATAATGATCAAGGCATAATATATTATAATTTTTAAATGTCCAATAATTGAGGATTGAACAATATGCTTTATAATAAATATGCTAGCAGCCATTAAACATAATATTGAAGAAGAATATTTAATGATATGAGGAAATTTTCAAGATGTATGCTCATTCTTTTTTAAAGCTTAGCAGCATAATCTCAGTACATATACATCTCACTGTGTGGGTGGTAGGACCAATTGTTTCCTCCCTCCCCTTTTCTATATTGTTTTTAATTTTCTATAAGTTTACATTAAATTTTATCCAAATGCAGAAATATTTGAAATGAATAATGTAAAAAGTAGTACAAACTCTTAAAAGCACTCTTTTAAAATCACATTTTCTTTCAGCACTTAGCATGCTTCCATGCTACAAAATATAGGACAGAAAATTGATTAAAAGAGTACTTAACACATTAAATGGCCATTTGTAACTTAATGAGTAAAGTTCTTTAAATATTTTTAGTAATAAATATTAATGTGAATGATTTACCCACACTAAAGAAAATTAAAGCACCAAGCAAGATAGCAAAACATCCCTATTCATCTCTCTACTTGCCTTTAAGTTTTCAACCTTTTCTTCAAATGATTTGAAGGTTGGAGAGTTTCTATAGGGAGAAAATAAAAACAAATAATAAAATTACAAACTGAAAAAAAAACTAACAATTTTTAAACATCACTAGATAACTATATTTCCCTTCACCAAATACTGCATCAGAAATATTTGTATCCACTACTCTCAGTGAAGAAAAAAACAGATATTTTTACTTTACCTTACTCCACTATTAAAAATGTAAATGTCAACCTAATTTATGCCATTTAAAGAAGCTTTTTGGATCAAAAATTTTCATCTGAAACAAAGTTTAAAAGCATCCATTCTGTATCATATGTGTGCAGACACACAAAATATTTATTATATAAGCTTATCAATTTCTGTTCTAATACTTCTATAATCATACTTCTGGTTCCATGAATAGAACAAGTCTTAGAAATAGGTTATCATGTGATAATCATGTCCATGTGTGAGGAGAGGGAGCAAAATCAGGAAAAAAATATCAGTTCTGTCACTTCCCCAACCAACTTGTTATGGTACAAAAAAAGCTACCATTAGATCCATTTAATATTGGTTAAGGTACCGTATTCCAGAGGCTGTGTTTTAATTCCTGTTACCTAGAAGGATTCCTACATGAAACCACATCTCTCAATGAGGAAAAGCAGACCATATGAGGTCCCACAATGGGGATCATGACTTTCAGGGAGCAGCACAATGGACAAGGCCAGCAGGGATGGAAAAGAAGGGAGAAGCCCAGAATCTTGGCTTTGCCCAATTCACGCAGCTGCCCCAAAAAGAGCACTGTCTCTTACACATAGGTTTCCAAAGCTTTGTCCCTTTGACCTCGATTAATTCTTCCTACTACCAAGATGAAAAAGGCAAAGAAGGGAACAAGCGATTTCCTCTTTCCCACTCTGATGGACAGAATAATTTAGCCATCCTGCTTCAGCATCTCCTGGGAATTTAGCAGTACAAATTCTCAGGTCCCACCCCAGGCCTACAGATTCAGAAACTCTAGGAGTAGGGCCCCCAAATAGGGTTCTAACAGCCCTCTAGGTAATTCTGAGGCACACTAAAGTTTAAGCCAAGCATTTATTACTAAAAATCCTCTACCTCTCAGGAGAGGTCAGGTGAGATGATAGCATGTACCACTCACAACTGCTTACTGATGAAAGAGAACAGTAGAATTAAATCATAGTTGGCTTCAAATGTCACAGTGGGATGAGGGAAGTGAAAATGGGGAGGTGGAATAAAAGGATGTGGAACTAAAGCTGAAGGAGACAAGTGGTGAATTGTCTACATCCATGAAAAGGGGAGGTTTATTAGATGAGTAGTGTCCATTTTGTCAAACCAATTTCTGATATGAAGAAATTTAATAGGTTTGTAAAATAAAATAGAAATAAGTTCTTTAAAAAATGCAAAGACACAAACATTCAATGAATTTCTTGCACAGATGCCAATATTATTGGAGTCACTGAAAACTGACGCAGTGTAAAACATGCAGCTTGTTTAGAGCACAATTCTAGTACCCTACTTAAGAATAGTTCAAATTAAACATTTAAATAAAGAATGAGAAAGCATAAGACCAACTACACTTCATAAAAACATACTTTACCTCATAGCAGGCATGCTAATTGAATGTTGAATGGAGCGAATACTAAGAGACAGCATTAAAAAGAGACAGAAATGAAATTAGTAGTGATTAGACATAAAAATTAAGCAAAACTTAGCTTTTTAGGAGCTTTATTCTTTTGGCACCATAAAGAACTATCTACTTTTGAGGTGAGGGGGATCAAACTTTTTCCAACATAACCTCCTTTTGTTCCTGAGCCAATTTCAAGATAGTCCAAGTAGTTATAATAGCTATTAATACAACCTTGAATTTTTAATGCACTTGAAAATTGTAAAGTGCTTTCACCTGTATTTGCAAGGCATACAGGATCAAGGCTCAGAAGTTAAATTGTTTACCCAAGGTCACAAAGCTAGTGACAGCAGACTCAGGAATGGAACTTGGATCTTCAGAACTCCTAATTCAATGTTCGCCACCTCCCTCAAAAATAGTACAGATATACACATACGTGTACACACACACACACAGGCACGCGCGAGGCCAGTGAAGGGCTCCTGAAGCCATCTCTCTCAGATATTTGTTCCCAAGCCAGAGTAGGAAAGTATCAAAATGAATCACTTTTGTGACAACTTTAATTGATTTTAAAATCACATATCACTCCTTAGAAGTAGTGTAAATTTTCTAAGAGATACTTGTACTTCATCCCAATTAAACTAAATGTTCTAAAGGCCACTCAATTAACATTTGGCTCCCTGCTTTACTAGGACCAACTTTCTCACTAAAAAGACAATACAGGGGCCGGCTCGATAGCCCAGTGGATAGGGCGTCGACATACCACATGGGAGGCCCCGGGTTCGGTTCCCGGGGACCTCTCCTAGCGGGCAGACCGCCTTGAGAATGGCAAGCCGCCATGGGCGGGCCAGAGCCGCCGTGGGCAGGGCAAAAAGCTGCCACGGACAGGCAAAAGCTGCCACAGGCAGGGCAGGTCGCCCGCAAATGGAGCGCAGCCAGCCACCCGTGAACTGAAAGCCGGCCGTGAAAGGACGCAGAGACCGCCCACAAGCGGGGAAAGCCGCGCCTGCGCAGTGACCACTCTCGGCGTGTTGCCGCAGCCGGGGGAAGGGGAGATATGTAATAAAATAAATAAGTCTTTAAAAAAAAAAAAAAAGACAATGCAGCCCACTGACTATTCATGTTCAAGGCTATCGACTCTCAGCCATTTCCCATTAACCATCTGACAAGATGAGAGGACCTTAATTTCTGGGCTCAAAAAAAAAAAAAAAATCACTGTTTTCTGCTGATATTGTTACCATGCTTATAATACTTTGATCATTGGCAGAGTATTATTGGTAAAAAGAAAAAATCTTTCCCTTGAGTAAATTGACTAAGCCAGTTTACTCAATTATATTTAATTATTTTGTGCATTTATGATTTCATTTTCTCAAACTCTGATACACTACAGATGATAATGTGTTTTAAAGGTACTTCCCCAGGTTTAGCTTTGCATTAATAAGTGATAATATGGAGTATGATCTTGATTAAGAAAAACCAAATATGCTGGGCAGTGTATGTAATCAAGACAATCAATAAAATATTTGAACATATTCATACTTGATGCCTACGTAACACAGGAAATGATCCATGTAACTCAGTTAGCCCTATATCATATAATGGTGGTTGACACCTGGGGTAAAAGATTGCATTCTGGGAAGAATTTGCTACTTCTTTTCCTACTTGATCTATTGCAGTGTGTTGGTGCCATATGTGAATGGCAGAGATATATGGAAAAACATCTTTCTTAGTTTATCATACAAGAACTCTCCTTACCCAGACCCTTCTAAAGAAACTGCCATGAACAGCCACACTGCCACAAGCCCCATTCCACCATCACCATCTAGGACGGTCAGATCAGTAGTACCGCCCATGCCAGCTAAATCCCCCAGGATGACTGGTGATCTACAAGTAGTCTGGACTAAGGTTGAAAAGAAACAAAAGATGAGAAAATTAAGATTCTTTCCCAAGGATTTTGTAATTAGAACCCTAAACCCTTGGATCAGTCATTGATAACTGCTTAGGCTAGAAAGTCATGTAGATTTAGATGTTGACAAAGCCATTTTTTGGACCATGGGCAAGTTGCAAGTACCCAAAGGAATCCGGTTACCAAAGAGAGAATGGAATAAGCACAGAGAAAGGGAGAGGAAGAAAATGAGGGACATAATAGTCATACCAGGTGTGATGGTTAGGTTAACGTGTCACCTCAGCCAGGTAATGGTGTCCAGTTGTTTGGTCAAGCATGCACTGGGCTAAGTGGAATACAAGGGCATTTCATGGACTTTAATCAGCAATGGGTCGATTGCATAGATAGCTGATTACATCTACAATCAGCTGAGGAGATTGCTGTCAACAATGAGAGATGTCTCATCCAAACAGCTGAAGACCTTAAAAGGGGAAGTGATTTCAGCATACAGGGAGAGAATTCCCATCGCTACTTGGGACATCCAGCGTCTCCTGGGAACTCAATGAGGACCTTCATTGGAGCCCCTGGCTTGCAGCTTGACCTACAGAATTTGGACTTGTGCTCTGCACGATGGCATGACACAACTTTATAAAATTTCATTCTATTTACAGATATCTCCTATTGGTTCTGTTTCCCTAGAGAACCCTGAATAATACAACAGAGTACAGGGCCACATGCGGGGAAGGAACAAGAAAAAGGGAACTGCCTTGGTTTCTGGTTATTCCCTGAATGTCTTACAGCTTTCCAGTTAGCAGGACTGGTTTGGGTGGAGCCAGGGCTCACTTCCTTCCCTCTCCTCGGATTACAAAAGAACTCTGTATCCC
>PVKH010027958.1:0-12922 GCA_004027955.1 Chaetophractus vellerosus
CTAAGTATCATTTAAAAAATAAAATTAAAAATTAAATAGAAACTATGAAAGATAGTCACTTTCCAATTACGGCTAACGGAGAAGTTAGGAGAAATAGCCCTTCTTTTTCACAGTAAGAAAACCTTAACATTTTCAGAAGAATTGGAACACTCCTAACAGATATAAATATTTAGCTTGACATTACATGAATTCCTCTAATTCCTTCATAGTGCTAACCTGCTTTTTATATTGAATATTAAACAGAATTGGTACAATATAAATAACTGATATTTTAATTTGTGGTTACAGCAATGTGTTTCCTTAGAATTCATATGTAATTTTAAATTTGGCTGTGGTGACAATAATCTCGTATTTGGTGGGGTAATGATAATTACAGATAGTTGAATCTCAGTAGCTTAGTTTTACTGCCCCCTTTTTATGCTTCAGAGGCCATTAGTGTATAATTGCTATTTTATAAAACACTATGTAGTAAAATGCAATAGAATCCTTTTTTAAAAATAATTTTAGTATTTTAAAGTCTGTGACACAACTCTAAAGATATGTTGTATGTTGTATGTCTGTATCTTTCAGTAAAATATTTTACTTTGTAATTAGCCTGTTATTAATACTGTGGGGATATGGTGCTGTAAACCTGATTTCTTCAACAAATTATTGGATTTGGAAAATAAATGAAGGGTGATTTTTGGGTAATAAAAAGGATTAAAATATCTCTAATTCAGTTTTAATGTACCAACTTTTTTTTTTTTAATCTTGATTGAAACAAAAGCACTTTTTATCAAATAGAGGCTGTGATTATGTGCTGGATATATCCGGTATTAAGGAACTCTTTTAATTATTTTATGTGTAATACTCATGTAGTGCTTATGTTAAAAGATTTGCCTTTTGGAGATTAATGAAACAAATATTAAGATGTTGATATTTTCCTTAAAATAATCCAAAAAAGAGATTAAATAAATTGACTAACTGAATAAAATAATAGCTAAATATATGAATGAATAGATAGGTGATAGATGATAGATAGCTAACTAGCTAGATGACAGATAAAAATGTGTGTATGTATGTATGGACCGAAATGAAAAAAACAATCTCAATTCGCAGATTACTGATAATTGTTGAAGCAAGTGACGCATGGCTAGGGTTCCCTATACTTCTCTCTTGTGACAGAGTCCCTGAAGGACTGAAAAATGTTCATCTTTGCCCTCAAATAACCTTAACCTTGCTCTTCCACACCACCACTTTTGCTAAATGCATATTGCCTATGCAAACAAATAAAGATAGCTAAAATCCAGGAATAATTCCCCCTTATTCTAAGACTCCAGTTTAGTCACCTAGTCTCAAAACCAGTTGAAATATTGCTGCCCCATTTGGCTAAAGCTATGCCTTTATTCCCCAAAGTAGGACATGCTTTTGGAATCATTCTCATGTTGCGTCATTCTAGTATGCTCTCATAGATATTCTCACTTTACTTTAAACTGAAAGAAAAAATCCACAAAATAAAAAAGTTAAAAAGACAATAATTATTGCTTAATTTAATCAAGTGGATTTAATGTATTTGAAATTATGCCCCTTTTTTTCTCCAATTTAAGTGATTGATTGCACGCAGTATATTAAGACACATGGAATTATTAAGCATACTCTTTATTATTCTTGGAAAAACTCTACTTGTTTATGATATCAATATTTCCAAACCTCATGTTACATTTTATTTACTGATAAAGTATTCTCTCCTCATGCTAATATCTTATATTCTTTAAAAAAAAAACATTGTTGGAGAATTTCAATTTTGAAAATTAATTAATTAATTAGGCTAAAGGCACATTTGAGGAAATGAGAGTTGATTGAATGTAAAAATGTCTTTATAAATTGATTATATTTTTGGGAAAATATTTAAAATGTATAAAATAGTAAATTCATTTTAACAACCATATTGAGGCATAATTCACAATCCATAGAATTTATCCATTATGAATAAACAGTTCGAGAAATTGAGTAAATTTACACAATTGTGCAACCATCATTGCAAGCTAAGATTTAGAATATTTTCATCACCACAAAATGTTCCCTTATATTGATTTAGTGAATGTGTTCTCTTTAATATAATATATCAAAGACAATATTATGCATGATTTCAATGCTTTGAAATTTGTTGAGACTTGTTTGTGGATTAATATATGGTCAATTGGGTCAAACATCATACTGAGAATAATTTTCACATTTTGAAATCTGTTGATACTTGCTATGGCCTAGAATAAATAATGATTTTGGCAAACGTCCTGTGTTCACTTGGTATGAACATCTATATTTTTGTATTGTTGTCGTTAAACCACATATGTCAAGTAGGTCAAGCTATTAATTTTATTATTAGTGTTTCCCAGATCTTTAGTATTGTTTTTTCCCTCCGTTTGTACTATTAGCAATTGAGAAGGGTTACAATCTACCAGTTAATATTAAGGATTATTGATTGCCTATTGCTAATTTTAGTTTTATTAGCTTTATGTTTATTATATTTGGGTTGATTGGATAGTTCCTGAATTGGGGAAACGAATGTTTGTATATTCATGAAATGCCCGTCCTTTTCTCTTATGTTGATTTCCCGAAACCAGACATTTTCTGATGTCTTGCATGATATATCTTCACTTTAATGATATATCTTTTACCTTAAAACTCTTGTAAACTAATACTTAAGGTATGTTTATTATAGTTTTTGATGTTTAAATAGTCTTATAATATTAATATTTTAGTTGAAGTAATTAGACTATTTCTCATTTATTTTAATTATTGACCTGTGTTTATATCTATAATCTTATTATTTATATTTAGCTTGATCTAATTGCTTTATGTTCTTTTGCTCTCTTTTAATCTTCTTTTAGACAAATCGGTTATTGCAACTTTCTGTCTTTTAATATGTTAGTTATATAACCTTTTACTGTTCTTTTAGTGGTAATGATAGATGTTCCTACTTTTAACCTTGAATTATTATAATTTAATTTAAATAACATTTACCACTTTCTGTATAATGTTATAACCTTAACAAACTTAAACTATATTTACCACCATTCATATATTTTAATTCTACATATAGGTTAAATTCTAATTTCCAACCTGTACAGTAAATATGCAGTAGTTACTTGCATTCACTCATATACCTAAATATTCCACTGTTCTTCCTTTTTCATGTAATTCTGTTTTTCTATCTGTGATCATATTTCCTCTGTCAACTCTTTTCTGTATTTTTAAAATAAATTTCTGCTTGCAATAGATTTTTAAAATTTCCTTCTGCCAAAATTATTTACTAGACTTTACGTTTTTGTGTGATATATTTACTGAATAAAGAAATTTAGGTAGGCAGTTATATTCTTACAGCACACTAAAGATTTCATACCATGTCTTCTAGCTTGAGTTGTTTATATTGAAAACTCAGCTGTCAGTCACATTGATGTTCCTCTGACAGTAATGTATACCATTTTTCTGGGTCGTTTTAAGATTGTCTTTGGTTTCTAGCTGTCTTGCTCTGATAACCTTGATGTTTCTGTGCTTATTCAGTTTATGACAGGCAGACAATCTTGATTCCATGAATTGATCACCATACCACCCATTCTGTCCAACTAGCAGCAGGGGTCTTGAATTCATATTGATTATATAATTCATAAAAACAATAGCCTCATTTGACACTATGTTTACTTAGCTTTAAGAAAGAATACAAGAAAGGAAATAGCAAAGAATATATAGTAACAGCACAGTAGAGAGCTCCTCACTCACATGCATGGTGCCTGGTGTCCCACTCATTCCACCTGGGTGTGGATTTTCACAAGTGATGAGGCTGAGTGTTTGTGGACAACCTCAGCTCAAGAAAGCCATCAATAAGGGGAGTCACGTAGCTCTCTTTTTACAGTATTGGATTTAAATCTAGGGAACTTCATAGGAAGTCACATAGCTCTCTTTTTACGTTATTGGATTTAAATCTAGCCAGGATACAGTAAAAGGAACATGTTTGACAGGTCTTTTGGCTGATGTGTTGCCTGAGTAAGGGTTGGTTTCACTCCATCCAGATAGCAAAAATGTTACATTAGCTTTTTGTAGCAACCACAGCAATTTTCTATTGTTTTAATATCTCATTATTTATCAACCTATAGAGTGCTAAGCAATTTATCTCTGTCTTAATTTTCATTATCATCATTGTTTTTATGTCAACCATTCTTCTTCTTTTGAAGAGCTCAAAGATTGAGCTCTATCATTAAAGACCAATTTGTATGATAGCAGATTGGTCCCAGCTTGTGGTATGGTCTCTTGCCCTTTTGAAAGGAGGGTTGAATAAAAAGCTCATGCATGGAGTGGGGGCTCCTCTTATCAAAGACTGTAGCATTGTTTAGATTAGAAGCATATCATTTTATTTGGCTCATTACTCATTATTGTATCATCAATCTTATTTTTCTTGTACCTGCAACGTTTTAACACTCAGAGTGTGTATTTCATTTTCTTAAAGTGAGTGACAAAGGCAGATACTTTTAAAACATAAACCACTATATTTTCTTAATTCATTCCAAAAGGGTGACTCCAGTATATTTAAATTCAAAGGAATTGCTTGGTTGTTTAAAACTGCAATCAGCTGTGAGGATAAACATTCAGTCATAACAGCCCTTCCACTCAGCTGTCTACCCTTTATCATTTAACCAAACAGTCCAAGATAGTAAAAAAATAATTGGGGAGTTGCCAGTATATTTTTAGTGAAGTGGCTCAACTATTTAGCACTATATTTTCTAGTTCTGATGGATCACCCACTATGATCTAGTATCTGGATAGTGAATCTGTTGATTAAAAACTGTAGAATGGTTACTACATGAGTGAACATTATATCTCAATAGAATTTTTTCATACCATGAGGATCACTTTTTTGTTTCTGTATTAATTTCGTATTGCAGTTGTAATAAATTACCACAAACTTGGTGGCTTAAAACAACACAGATTTATTACCTTAAATGCTGGAGGTCAGAAGTCCAAAATGGGTCTTATGGTGCTAAATTCAAGGTGTCAGCAAAGCTGTGTTCCCGAGCCTGTCTCATTGTTTTTTCCAACTTCAGAAGCTGCCTACATTCCTCAGCTCATGGACACATCACTTTGACAAATCTCTGCTTTTATCATCACAGTTCCATCTCTGACTCCTACACTTCTGCCTCTCTCTTAAATATGTATTCATCAATTGTAACAATGTACCACACTAATGAAGGATGTTGTTAATGTGGGATATTGTGGGAGAGAGAGGGAGTGAAGTATATAGGAATCCCTTATATTTTTTATGTAACATATATGTAATCTAAGGTTTCTTTAAAAGATAAATAAAATTATATTAATTTTTTTTTTAATTTAAGAAAAGGACCCTTGTGTTAAATTGGGTCAACCAAATTAGTCCAGAATAATCTCTACCTTTCAAGATCCTTAACTGAATCATATCTGAAAAGTGCCTTTGCCTTATAAGGTAATATATTCACAGGTTTAAATCAGGACATAGGCATTGGGGAGGGGGAGCAATTATTCTGCTTACCAGTTTCTAACACCAATCCCAATGTTTTTCTTTGTCTGATTTTGTTCTCTTTGCCCTCACACATCAACCACTAATATTTTAACTAGGTGTTGGTAGCAACCATAAAACAGTATGTTAACAAAATTTCATACTTTTCCTGCCTTTATTTGGAATTGACTGTGTAAATTAGTTGGGGTTTAAAACATTCCTTCCATATCCCATTTTTAAGATCTGCCCCTGGTAATTTGTTGCAGTTTTCACTTCTTCAAACCAATGACAAATAGACAATCATGCCAACATCAAAATATCATCAGGTCTTTTTACTTTCTTTTTCTTACTGACAAGTTTCTTTCACACATAGACTTTTGGGGCTAAAAGTCAATTCTCCTCAGGTACCACTCTATAAAGCCCATTCTGCTCTTCAAGCAACAGCAGTTTTGGGCTTGATGGAAGTACATGACTGAAGTGAATTGTTACCAAAAATGACAGCATATGTGTAATAATCAAGAATATTTTTTTCTTGTGAAAATATTAAACAGGAAAGTGTTTAGAAAATAAAATTGAATTGCTCTCATTTAATTAAAGAATACAAAAAACACTCCACAATTTGTTGTTTGTACCTTCTTTGATTGTAGATTATTATAGTCTTCCCTAATATTGATATGTATTATATATACTGTTTCAATTAAAAATTGAAACATTATTCATGACCCTATTTTACCTAAAATTTTAATTAAATCCAAAGAAAGCCTCTTTTATTATTAATTCTGGCTTTAGGATTCTTAGCCAATAAATAATGCAGACTTCCTAATTTTTTTTCGTATTTCTATCAATATTTTCTATCAATTTTTCTTCAAGGCATTTTATTTTTATTCTTTCACTATGTACATCATAAAAAATAGCTGTGAAAAACTTTTAAACCAACTCTTTAACTTTGCCAATATTACAAAGTTTTAATTATTATTATTGCTCATTTTCTTCACCAAGAAAATAAATTTAATCAAACAGTGTGTATCTAAGCTTGACCTCATCTACTCAACCACAGGACCAAAATGCCTATTTTGGAGGTTAACTATGTTGGATTAGAACTGAGTCATGATACTGTGCTGTTATTCTAGCCCTTGATTAAATTCACAGTATCTTTCTTGGAGTATAAAAGTTTAGCCATCTGGCCTGATTGAAATAGGAAAATATATAAATCCCAATGTAGTCAATTATCTGATCCTATTATATTGTAGCCTTTTTGTTAAAAGTTGATTTTTAGGCTAATTTGGAAATTGTCAAAATGGATTATTTCAGCATGTTATTCAAAATTATCCTCAGGCTATTGGAAATTGCAGTAGCATAATTATTATAAGGAGGTAAATTTTATTTGCCTGTATTATTTTCTTGCCTATGGTTGTGGAAGAATATTCATATTAGCTTCATCTCTTTACTTGTAAAGAGCATATGTGGATATCATATGTGGCAGTAAAAGGACAAAAGAGTGATTATTAAATTCTCAGGTTGTTTGATGAAAAGGCAATCAGAACACATGAAGCACAGAAATCATAGTAATGTAATAAACTTTAAATTTCCTGGTTTAATTCTATTCCCTTAATGTCTTTCATCATTTTTATCAATCAGCATAGATAAATTTCTGTTACATTAGAAAATATGCATGCACGTTTACTAGTATTATGAAATTCTATTTCATAATATTCTTTAATATACCATTCTAAAATTTCAATACTCATTCATAGAAACTGAAAATAAGTAAAACAGTCATCATTCACAGATGAATGTAAAAAACACAAAAGACCTCATAAATCATTATGATTAATAAACAGAATTAGCAAGGTCACAGAATACAGCTATTTAATAAATCAATCTATTGTATTTCACTGTATAACACATTTATATAAAAATTAAAATTAAAGTCACCACATCAATAACATGAATTAATTTAATAGAATAAATCTAAGGAATAAATTACATGAAAGGTGTGCAATTATTCTTCAACATATAAAACTATGGGTTAATATTGAGATAAATTTAAGACATCTAGATAAAAGGGGGCTATTCCCTGCTTTTTTATTGGAACACCCAATATTACAATATGCCAACTTACCATCAAATTGACCTGTAATTCAATGCAATTCTAGCAAAGTCCCATCAGGTGAATTTATTTTGTAGAAGTGAATTTATAAGTTATGAAATCTTATTGCCAATCAAAGAGCCTAAATTCTTGAAGTTAAGAGGAACAGAAAGGAGGACTACCAGATAGGAAGACTTATCACCCATTTACAATTATTAAGAGAGTAAAGTGTGGCTGGAATATAACACTAGAGAAAAGCCAGAATCAAATGCATGCATAATTTGTCACTTGATTTATGACAAAGTCCATACTGTGGAGCATCTGGGAAAGAATAGTCTTTTTAATGAATTATGCTGCATTTATTGTGTACCCATATGGAAGGAAATGAAATACAACTCCTATATGACACCATGTGCAAAAATGCAGTTCATGGGAAATCTAAAATAATGAATATACTAAAGTTTAAAATAGGAAAATATGCAATTGACTTTGGAGTAGAGAAACTTTCTTTATAGGTTATCAAAAGGGTATTTTTAAAAAATAACTTTTTTCATTTAAAGAAGAAATTCTGTTTTTAAAGAAAAAATATTTGTAACATAGATACTCAAATAAGGACTCAGGTAGAGAATATATAGATACTCTTGCCAGAGGATATCCAAATGGCCAATAAACCTATAAAAAGGTGTTCACTCTGCTTAATAAACAAGGAAATAAAATGAAAACTATATTGATGTACCATTGCAAGCCTCCCATATAAGATGAGCCAATTTTGAAAGAGAGAGGGATTTAAAAATAACTGACCTTACCAATACTGATAAAAATTTAGAGCATCTGAACTCTCATGCATTTTTGGTGGTAATATACATTCATTACAAATGTATGTTCTTAATTTTGAAGAAATATTTGAAAATGTGTTGAAGTTATCTCAGTTAAACATATGCTTATCAAGATTCCAAAATTCTCAGTACTATGTAACTACTCCTCAAAATGCATCCACATGTGCACCTTGAGTAATGTATAACAATTTTCACAATAGCATTATTTTAAGTTTATCATAAATATTACTGGCGTTAAAGGATGTGTAGCCCATCATTTACAAGTAATAACAAAATATGCAATTCGTTTTTCAGCTTAGTCTGTTTACTATTGTTTTTATTATTTTTATTATTAAAGGTGCTGTGGGTTTACAGAACTATTATACATAAAATATAAGATACTCATATAACACCCTACTACTAACTCCTAACATTAGTGTGGTGCTATTGTTACAGCAGATGAAAACGCATTTTTATAATTGTAGTATTAACTATATTCCATGCTTTAAGTTTCACTGTTTATGTTGTACAGTTCCATGGATTTAAAAAAAAATTTATTCTAGTACCATACATAGAACACAACATTTCCCCCTTTTAACTATCCTTCACATATATGTTTAAATAATGCTACTATACTCCCACAAAAATCAATGAAAATAATAGAATTCATAATATTTTGTTGTATCCATTTATAATAGAATACTGCAAATCATGAATTGTGGATAACCTATGCTCAAACTGCAGCTACACACATCAACATGGATGAATCTCTCAAAAACGCTGTGCTAAGGAAACTAAAAACTGATAAATACATTATTATTCAACTCATATGTTACCAAAAGAATCAGGGAAATAGGGTTTCATATAGTGTGTCAGTGTGTGAATAAATTATAACAAAAAAGCTAGGAAGTTATCACCATGAAAGCCCATTTTTCTGGATATATATCATAAAATTATTATATTAATATACACATGCTAAGACGGTTATATGAAACATACCACAATATGTACAAATACAGCCATCATTGGCATTAACTTATTTTTGTTACCTGTGCTAGAAGATATGTAATTGTATTCATTTCTCAATGATAACTTTGGAAAAAGGACCAATTCTTGTGTTTTTGGATATAATAAAATTATATTTCCTACTCTTATATTTTAACTTACATTTATCTAGCTATCTCTATCTACCTATCTACCTCTCTTACACTTTACCTTTATAACTATCTCTAAAGCCTTTTTAAAATTTTAAATCTCATTTTGTTGAAAGAGTTTCCTAGGTGATGTTGAGGCTTCTTTTCTTGATAGTAATTGGATAACAGTATTTTTCTCAGTGTGATACAATATTGCATGTTCAACATAAGAATTTGGTCTCGATTATATCAGTCAGTTTAAACTAATTGTACTGCAATTATAATCACCCCTCCCCATCACCTCATTGATGCAACAAAATAAAATTTTATTTTGTTCATGTTGTATATCCACCTCAAGTTGGCAGGGATCTCTATTCATTTTCCTAAATCAGGGATCCAGACTTAAAGAACATCTATCTTGTCAGGTCCTTCCTTTTAAAATTGTAGCAGAAATGGTGAATACAGAGAATTACATACTGGCCCTCAATAGCTTCTAATCAAAAGTGCCATGTATTTGACAGCCTTGTCAAAAATCACTTGACCATAGATGTGAGGGATTGTTTCTGAACCATCAATTTGGTTCCATTGTTATATATGTCGATCTATATGCCAGTACCATGCTGTTTTTACCACTGTAACTAAGTAATATGATTTAAGAAAGTCTGGAAGTGAGTCCTCCAAATTCGTTCTTCCTTTTTAAGATGTTTCTTAAAAAGAAAGTTCCCTTACCCCTCCAAAAAATTTGATAATTGGGTTCTACATTTCTTCAAAAAGGGCTGTTGGAATTTTTATTGGAATTTCATTGAATCTGTATATCAATTTGGGTAGAATTGACATCTTAACAATATTTAGTGTTACCATCCATAGTCACGGAACGTTCTTCCATTTATTTAGGCCCCTGATTTCTTTTAGCAATGCATTGTAGTTTTACAAATACAAATGCTTTATGTACTTGGTTAAGTTTATTCCTTAATATTTTACTATTTTTGTCGCTATTGTAAATGGAATTTTTTCCTGACTTCTTCCTCAGGTTGCTTATTACTAGTGTATAGAAACACTATGAATTTTTCATATTAATATTTTATCCTGTGACTATGCTGAATTTGTTTATTGGCTCTAGTAGCTTTGTTGCTTATTTTTTAGGATATTATAGGTATAGGATCTTATCATCTGCAAATAGTGAAAGTTTTATTTTTCCTTTCTAATTTGGAAGGCTTTTATTTCTTTTTCTTGTCTGACTGCTCTAGCTAGAACCTTTAGCTCTATATAGAACAACAGTGGTGACAGTGGGCATCCTTGTCTTGTTCCCGATCTCAGCAGGAAAGCTTTCAGTCTGACCATTGAGTACAATGTTAGCTGTGGGTTTTCATATATGCCCTTTATCATGTTGAGAAAGTTTCTTCGATTCCTCTCTTTCGGAGTGTTTTTATCAAGAAAGAATTCTGGATTTTGTCAAATGCCTTTTCTGCATCAATCAATAAGATCACATGATTTTTCTTCTTTGATTTATTATTGTGGTGTATTATGCTGATTGATTTTCTTGTGTTGAACAACCTTGCATGCCTGGTATAAAACCCGCTTGATCATGATGAATACATCTTCTAATGTGTTGTTGGATTTGATTAGTGAGTATTCTGCTGAAGATTTTTGCATCCGTATTCATTGGGAAAATGTTTTTATTTATAATATATTTATCTGGCTTTGGTAAAAGGGTCATACTGGCTTCACAGAATGTGATTGGTAGCATTACTTCTTGTTCAATTTTTTGGAAGACTTTGAATAAGATTGGTATTAAATCTTCTTTGGATGCTTTGTAGAATTCACTGTGAAGCTATCTGGTCCTAGATTTTCATCTTGGGAGTTGTTTGATGAATGTTTCAGTCTCTTTACTTGTGATTGCTTTGTTGAGGTCTAGTTCTTCTGAAGTCAGTATACGTTGTTCATATGTTTGTAGGAAATTTTTCTTTTCATCTTCATTGTCTAAGGGTCAATAGTAGGTGGAGTTTGAAATTTTTTATTTTGGACTAAGGAAAATGTTCAAAGGTTTACTGGGTTGATGACTGCACAGCTTTATCTCCTGTGATGTGAAAGCCACTGAGTGTACACTTTGGATAGGATATATATACAAAACCTGGGACTGTATAGCACAGTGAGCCATGTGGTGGAAGTTATACTGTGGTTAACAGTACAAATATGAGAATGTTCTTTCATGAACTATAAGAAATGTACAATACTAGTACAAAGTGTTAATAATAGGGGGTGTATGGGAAAAATATAAAGCATTCACTATGGACCACAGTTAGTGGTAATCGTTTGACCATGTTCTTTCATAATGTCTAACAGATGTTCCACAACAATGTAAGGTGGTGGAGGGGTGATGGATGGGAATTCTTCACATTATACATAATTGTTTTGTAAGCTCACGACTTCTCTAATAAATAAAAAATAAAAAATGCCATGTGTTTTCACATGGTCACACTCCAATGGTCATAGCATGCAATACAACCTATGACCACATCCAATGTTCAGGTAGGTGAGAATGTGCAATCTGATTCTGTGCTCAGAAGGAGGAGATTCAATATATTTGTAGATAACATAATTATTACAACATGAAGGCTTGTCAAACTTGTATCCATAAATAATAAATGTTAGGATTTGGAATTCCCTAAAACGTTTGCACCATATTCTGTTTGATCTTATTCTACAGCATAATGTGGTGGCTTGGAACTATGTACCCCAGAAAACACATGTTCTTAAATTTAATCCATTCCTGTGAGTGTGGACCCATTGGAAATAATCTCTTCAAGATGTTAATTCAGATAAGGTGCAAGGTGTAGCACAAATGAATCAAGTTGATGTTTAATATCAATTACTGGTGTCTTTTATAAACAAAGTGGAAGTCAGAGAATGAAAAAAGACAGAAGGAGCATCCATAAACCAAAAGTCACAGAAACCCAGAATAGAAAGGAGAAGCCAGGAGAGGCTGTCATATGCGTTGCCATATGACAGAAAAGCCAAGGACCAGGGATCACTGGCATCTAGCCCCAGATGCCCACAATCTTCTAGAAGAAACCATCACCTTGAGAACTTGATTTTGGTATGAACTGTGAGCCAATAAATTCCCGTTGTTTAAAATCACCTATTGCGAAAAACAAAACAAAACAAAAAAACACCCATTGCATGGCATTTGATGTGAAAACTAGGAAACTAAAACAAGCAGGTGGGAAAATACTGTATTATTTTAAAAGATGCTGTGCTCTCTGTCTCTGTCTCTCTGTCTCTGTCTCTCTGTGTCTCTGTCTCTGTCTCTGTCTCTGTCTCTCTCTCTCTCTCTCTCTCTCTCTCTCTCTCTCTATATATATATATATATATATATATC
>PVKH010027959.1:0-12924 GCA_004027955.1 Chaetophractus vellerosus
GCTAGGAGAGGTCCCCGGGAACTGAACCCAGGGCCTCCCATGTGGTTTCCCAGCGAGCTCTTTATCCACTGAGCTATCTAGCCGGGCCCCATTCTTTCATTTGTTGTTGTTTATTGTTTAATACAACATGTTTATTTCATCTTATTTTTGAAAGATATTTTCTTAGGTATAGAATTATAGGTTGCTAGATGTATTCTATCATCACTTCAGTGATATAATCTCATTGACTTCTGATTTTCACTGTTTCTTTTAAGCTCTCAGTTTCATTATTATACCCATTTTTCCACTCTCTTTGACATCTGTTTGCTTTCAAGATTTTTTCTTTGTCTTTGGTTTTCAGCAGTTTTACTAAAACCTGTATGAGTGTATTTTCCTTTGTATTTATCTGGTTTGAGATTTGTAGTATTTTTGAATCAGTGATGATGTTTCATTAGTTTTAGAAAAACAAATGGCCATTAACTCTTGAAATATTTTCTCTGCCTTTTTTATAGTTTTGAAACTGGAATTAAATGTGGTTCAAACTTTTTACTTCATAACCTATAAAGTTACAGTCTTTTGTGCATTTTCATCTTTTTCTTTCTGTGCTTCTCACCTATTTTCCAAGTCACTAATCCTCTCCTCAAATGAATCTAATCTGCTATTTAAACACCCATTGACCAATTTATTACAGGTTTTGTATGTTTCATTTTTAGAATTTTGTTTGGTTCCTCTGCATAGTTTCCTGCCCTCTTTTGAAATTTTCATTAAAAAAAATTCTAGAACTTATTGTCATAGTTATGGTAAATTCCTTCTTCAATATCTTCATTATTTTTAAAAAGCCCCATGAGTCTGTTTCTACTGTCTCTTTTTAAAATATTTTCATGTTTTCCAACTATATGATCTCATTAACACCTATACCTGATTGTTTTTTATTGAAGAACAGAAATTAATTCATGAATTATAGGTAGTTTGCAATATGAAAAGTTGTACAAGCAACTGGAGAAGTCAGATCATGTTATCTTTTTTCAGAGATGATCACACATTTTTGGCAGAAGCCTATGGATATCCAGATATCCCAGATCACCTCATGCAATCAGGGATTGCTATGATTCAAACCTGGGAATCAGTCCTTTCAAGGGCTATTTCTACTTCTTTAACCTTTGGATATAAGTTTGTCCAAAGTCTGGCAAATTTGTCAAGGTCCCAATCCTTGACGCTACTTAAACTACATTTATTTCTCCTAGTTATGTGAGTCTTTTGAAAATTCTGCTCAGCTTATTGGTCCCTTAGTCATATCTCCCAGAATATAAAATCCACATAGGGGAAAAAAATCTTAGAGTATCTGACCTAATACCATGGGGTTTCCTTCTCCCACAGCTGGACTCTATAATTCCTCACTGCCTTGTTACTTATGCAAGAGCTTTAAATATTTTAAAATATATTTTCCAGATTTTTTAGTTGTTCACAGCTGAAAGGTTAATTTTAATTACCTAGTCATTACCAGAAACAAAAATCCTGATTTCTATTTGTACTTTCTTAATTTTTAATTTATGTGTGCTTTGACATATTCCAGAAAGAAGTTTTGGTAAACTGATTTGAAAAAGGTACCTGCAGAGACAATTTTTTTTTAAAGCACACTCTTCATTCTTTGGAGCAATTAATATTTTAAGCCATACAATATTGGAAAAGCCATTCCATATTGGTATAGCTACTAAATTCTTAAGTGGTTTCCACACCATCCCATATTTCATCATTGGAATAATCTTTCTAAAGAACTATTTTAATCCTGTCTCTTTGTTTAAGAACTTCCAAAAACATCTCATTGTCTAGAAATGTATACATTATTATTAAAATCTTTAACCTTCCATAATGTAACACCTATTTTTTCAGTCTTACTTTCATCTACTATTATATGCATTATCTACAATATTAAAACTAATTTATTTTTATTCTTGAAAAGTAACTTTTACATTTCTATTTTCTGACTTTGCTCAGATATCCCCATCTTTCTAGACTGCCCTGTTTCCTTATCTGCCTTCTAAATCCTTATACATGTTTAATGACCAACTCATATGCTCTCATTTCATACAGAGTTCCCTGATTATCTATTTAGCTGATTTAGTCCCATCTAACTTTTGTATTTACCATATGTTGCTTTCTATCAGTTGCATTTGTATTTTATATCTTGTCCTCAAATTCAAATTACTTGATGGCATAAATATTTGTTGCATTTGCATGGTATGTAAAAATCAGTGCTCTAAATGGTACAAGTTTTTTTTCAGACACAAATATATTAAACTGATTTAAAAAATAGAGGATGATGCGTGGGTATATATATGAGGCTAAAATTGTTCCTTTAAATTGAGATGAGTAATATCTACTTCTAAAGTTATGTGGTAGTATTTATCAAGGCATAAATATGGCATTTTTCGAATTGTTCATTTTTCTTAAAGGTAAATAATTTAGAGCACTTTTATTAAAAATTAAAATGTAGCAAAATATGTCAAATTTTGCCTGACAGCATAAGAACTCAAAAACTTTTCAAAATACTATCAGCTTTTCTTGGTTATATCTTTTATATACCTTATCAATAGCTTATTATATAAAGAAAATGTTTGAGAATAGCTGAGTGAAGGGAAGTGGCACAAGAGAGGGAGAAAAATGTTAGATCCCAAGAAGCCTAATGCAAGACAAGCACTCAAAAACTAAATACTTGGTAACTGAAACAATGAAGCACTGCTGAATTTACAAATTTCAGCATAGGAATAAAACCAATGCAGGAATTGAAGAAAATCAAGCTAAAGGCAAAACCTTTGTAGCTCTGTAACTGAACAATGATTGCAGTTAAAATCTAGATACTACTCTGATATTTGTTTTAAAATAATAATAAACAAAACTATATTTATAACATAATCCATGTTGTTTAGATAACAATCTAATTATAATTCTGTGATATATAATCATTTAAAATCTATATTCTATAGTTATAGATTTATAAAAAATCCTCATAATAACTGATGTCTTCCAAAATGATATGAATAGTCTTTTCCCCAAGCATACACCAAGACTTTTCCAGAAGTTTTCTCTATTGTTTGTCTCTAGAACAGCCATATAGGAGATGCTAAATCTAGAAAACAAATTATGTTTCATCTTGGACAAGTCCTAAATTACTCTACATAAATAATAAGAATTTTACTTGATTTCCAACCGTGTTCTTCCTGCTGGTTAAATGGTGATTGGAATATTTTTTAAGTGGTAGTGTCTTTTTCTCCAATATAGGACTAATCAATATATTTCTAAGTATTTGCTTATTACATGTTATCCATGTCAAATACATTCAGTAATTACCACACACTGGTATAGCCAAACTTGGCTGTTCACACTCCATCTAACTTTCCATTTGCATTTCCTCCCCTTTGCCTTTATATTTACTTTGCTTCTCATCTAACATGTCTCTCTCATCGTTTCTCAGAGGTTTTACAAGTCCTAAGAGTTATCCTGAAATCCTACCTTGATACAAGAATCTTTTTCTTTGAATTCTGGGAATTTATTTTTTGAGAGTCTATGATGTGTCAAGTGCATTTGCAGTTGCTACAGTTCCAAAAATAATCGGTTTCTCTATGTAACTCAGTTCTAAACTTAACTATACCAGTTTATGTGGTATGTTTTCCATGTTTTAAATGTGTACGGGAAAGTCCTTGTGGTAGGTTGAATTATGTACCCCAGAAAAAAACAAGTTCTTAATCTTATTCCTCTGAGTACGAACCCATTGTAAATAGGATCTTTTGAAGATGTTATTTTTTAGTTAAGGGGTGGCCAGCTGAATCAGGTTCACTTTAAACTGGATTCTTGGAAAGAACAAGAACCTGGAAGTTAACAACCCTGAAGAGAAAGGAAAAATATGACGACATCACTAAATGCTTTGCAATGAGATAGAAAATCCAAGGACCCAAGAATTGTAGGCAGCCAACCCCCAGAGCTCCATAATCTTTGGGGAGAAACCATTGCCTTGCAGATGCCTAGAGATTGGACTTCTCCTAGCCTCAAAAGTCTGAGCCAATGAATTTCTGTTGTCAAGCCAACCCATTGTATGGTATTTGTCTTAGCAGCCTGGAAACTAAGAGATTCCTTAAGGTAGAGGATCTTAACCTTTCTTGTTCCATGGAACCCTCTGCTAGTCAGGTGAAATGAATACTACTGTAATCTATTTATTGCATGCATTAATAAGTGAAGGAAATGATAGATTTCAGTCAGAGGTCAGGGAAAATAAAGATAATAAGTTGATTTTTTCAATTCAAACTCACGGACCCCCTGAAATCTTTCCACAGACCCCCTGGAGGTCCGTGGACCCCTGGTTAAGAACCCCTGCCTTAAGGGAAGAAATCATGTCTCAAACTAATATGCACATAATAGTTATTCACAAAAATGAAAACATTTACACTTCAGTTTAGTAAATATTTGTTGATTATTTATTTTGTGCAGGGTTTTTTAGAAGACTAAAAAGACCCTGTTTCTTTGCTGGGTTCCAGCATACTAATGCTTAGAAGAGAAATTTGGGAGAGATACAGGCAGTCATTAAGTATAATTATAATTTGTTCTGAAAATTCTGTTTAACAAAATATGTGCCAGTCCAAGTAAAGAGATTCTTCTTTTGTTTGGCATGTTAGGAGGAGATTTAGAGGTAGTTATTAAGAATTAATAGACACTTAAGATGTAAAGATATAGTTAAGAGTTCTGGGTTAAAGAACAGTAGAAAGATAGTCATACACAAGAAAATATAAGCCATTTTGGGGGAAACAGATTAAAGGTGGAGAGAATATAAATAAGATCCGCAGGTAATTTCTATAAAAACTTAGCAATGAGGTCGAAAATATAAGTAGCTATTTGAACTTGGAAAGCACTGAATATTATGTTGAGGAGAAATGCAATTTAATTTGGCAACATTTTGAGTTGAATAGAAATTATTGAAAATAATTTTTATTGACCATTGTAGACAAAGAGTAATGAAGGACTTCAATATATTACATTGGATAGAAGATGTGTTTTAGAAGATATTTCACGAATAAAACTTGGCAGCTGTTCGGCAGTTGCAGCAGAAGGAGGAAGCAAACTTCCAAGACTCGATGACTGGAAGATTATTGGTGTAATTAACTCAAGGTGGAAAGTTAGGAGAAAATGGCGTGGGAATAGTGAGTGGATGATGAGCACATCTATGTCAGTGGAGTTCTCAACCTTGACTGCGCATTTGAATCACTGGGAACACTAGAAACTACTGATGACTTAATCCCACCCTCTGAGTATCTGATGTAATAGTCTTGAATGAGTCAGGGTCATAGGAATTTTTAAAAGCTCCATAAGAAATTCTAGTATCAAGCAATGAAGATTCTGGCTACTCAACAACATAGTCCACAAACCAGTGATATCATATTATCTAAAAGAAATCAAAACTTTTAGTCTCCACACTAGCAGAATTGAATCAGAATTTGCATTTTAAAAACATCCCCAGTATGCTTATTAATGCTTTTGTAGTACTTATTTTGAACACATTAGAATTATCTGGGGTGCTTCAATTAAACCTGCTGCCCCTAGAAATTCTGATTTAATTAGTTTGGGGTGTGGCCAAGGCACTGGCATTTTTTAAAGCTCCCCAGAAGATACAAACAGGAGTCAGGTCTGAGAGCTATGAGTATAGACTTTTACCTGTAATTCCAAGAGTCAGGTTCCCAAGAGAGTTTTCTCTTTCCCTGATTGCTGGTAACAGCATTAAAAAGTAACTACAAGGTGAATGAGAAATGTTTTTCTTCTTCTAACTGTCTTGCAAGATAGGAGGGTAGTTAACAAGAATCTACAGAAATTTTCTGTGTGGCTGGAATTGTAGGTTTTATGTGAAGCATTTTGGGGTAAGATTGAAGAATAAAAATACACAGAAAAATCTCCCAGAAAGCATTTTAAATATCCATATGATCAATGCACAACTATTTACTGGGAGTTAGGGTAAAGTTTTTAGGCATCTGTGATTTTTCCTTCTGAACTGATACGGATAGCTACCTTGTTTTGAGGGACTTTATATATAATGACAGCAAATGTGAATTGTTGCCACACTCAATTTGCAAGGGCAGAGTTTCAAGCTAGAATAATTGCCTGTTCCACTCCAGAAATGGGATGCTGACTGCTTCATTACCAGCTGGATGAACCAGGGCATGAGCAATTTCAGACAATGTGAACCATGCTCCTATACACTACCCATGGGTACTGGTTCCCAAAGCTACTTACTCTCCCCAAGAGAGGAGAGATTCATTTTATTTGCTGAAAGGTATTCTTGATGTGGCTAAAGAGTTGTGCAAATGCACTTATGCCCTGCTCTGGCATAGATCCACATAGGGAATCATTAACCATGTTGGAGTATTCAGATTGACTCACATTAGGGAATCAGTGATTTTGTTTCCTTCATTATTAATTTTTACTTCCTCTTTCATTTCTAAGGCAAAGGAAGTACTATTATTTCATTTCTTGCTAAATAAATTACATAGTAATATCGGACTATATCAGGCCAATAAATATAAGTTATACTGTTTAACCTATAATTTAGAATATTGTTTTCATTCTAAGAAAAGCTATTACTGATGCCACAAGAGGGAAAAGAAGAATCTAAGTCTTGCTAACTAATTGCTTTAAAAAAGCATTTGCATTTAGAACTTTGCTTAGTTGATAATCTATTATGAGAACATATTTTGCACGTCATTTTTTTTTCTGCTTAAGGTTTTTATAACATGCCAAATGTACTACTTAAATAACTGAACCTAATTTAAAATCAATAATAGTTTCTTTTGACTTAGGGGAAACATTCCTTCCATCACAAGCCAATGTCAGATTTTCATTAGTTAATTTTCAACTAGAATTTTAAACAGGAATCTACAATACAATATTATAAGTAGCTTTAGTACAAATGAAACCAAAGTGGTAATATTGGTAAGAACAAAATTAATGTAGCTCTGCCTTATGTATTTGTTGTTTCATATATTTTTAATTCTTTTTTTAAAAAAAAGATTTATTTATTTATTTTACTTTTATCCATTTTAACCCTCCCCCCCCCATTTTGCTGTTTTGTGTCCATTCACTAGGCAATTCTCTGTGTCAGTTTCCTGCCCTCTCTTCTCATCCTTCTCATCCTGTCTTCAAAGGGATTTGATCTTGGGAACCTCCAATGTGGGAAAGAGGTATTCTGCCACCTGCGCTACCTCCTTTCCTGTTTTTTTTTTTTTGCATATCTCATCTTGGTTCTCCCTGTGTCACTCTTGTTTTACATCACCATCTCGCTGCATGGCTTCGCGGGGCCTGGGGGCTCGCTTGTTCGTGGGGCCTGATGGCACGCCCAGGCGTGGGGCCTGGCAGCCCATGCACCTTCTATATTTTTTCTCTTTTATTTTACTGGGAGGTGCCAGGGATCAAGCCCAGTTCCCTCCATATGGGAGATGAACGCCCAACCATTTGAGCCACATACACCCTCATTTTTTATTTTTATTTATTTATTAGAGAAGTTGTGGGTTTATAGAAAAATCATGCATAAAATACAGGATTTCCACATACCATCCTATTATTAACACCTTACATTGGAGTGGAACATTTGTTACAATTGATAATAGCACATTTTTCTAATAGTACTAATAATTGTAGTCTGTGGTTTAACTTAAGGTTCACTCTTTATGTAATATAGTTCCGTGGATTAAAAATAATATTCTGTTACCATATATACAATTTAACATTTCCCCTTTTAATTATTTTCAGATCTATATTTCAGTGTTATTAATCACATTCAGCATGTTGTGATACCATCACAACCATCCATTACTGAAACATTTCCATCATTCCAAATAGGAACTCTGTACATTTTAAGCCTTGACTTCCCATGCTGTTCCCTGGTAACCTATGCTCTAGATTCTGACTCAATGAGTTTGCTCATTCTAATTGTTCAAATCCATGAGATCATTCATTATTTATCCTTTGTCTCTGGCTTATTTTAGTCAACATGATGTCTTCAAGGTTCATCTGTGTTTGTCACATGTATCAGGACTTCACTCCTTTTTATGGCTGAATAATATTCCATTGTATGTATATACCACATTTTATTTATTCATTCATCAGTTGATAGACACTTGAGTTGCTTCCACCTTTTGGCCATTTTGAAAAATACCACTATGAACATCAGTGTGCAAATATCTGTTTGAGTCTCTGCTTTCAGTACTTTTGGGTACACACCAAGTAGTGGGATTGCTGGGTCATATGGTAGTTCTATACTTAGATTTCTGAGAAACTGCCAAACTGTCTTCCACAGTGACTGCAACATTTCACATTGCCCCCAGCAATGAATGAGTGTTTCTATTTCTCTGCATCCTCTCCAACACTTATTTTTCGATTTTTTTTTTTTTTTTGGTAATAGTAGCCATTATAATGGGTGTGAAATGATATTTCATTGTGGTATTGATTTGCACTTCCTTAATGACTAATGATGTTGAACATCTTTTCATGTGCTTTCTGGCCATTTGTATATCTTCTTTAAATTAGGTAATCTTTTTAAAATTAGGTTGCTTGTCTTTATTTGAAGACATTTATTTGAAGGATTTCTTTATATATTCTAATATGAATCCTTCATCGGATATGTGGCAACCAAATATTTTCTCCTTTTGTGTAGGTTGTCATTTACTTTGATGTTAAAGTCCTTTGATGCACAAAAGTTTTTAGTTTTGGTGCGGTCTCATTTATCTATTTTTTCTTTTGTTGCTTGAGCTTTGGGTATAAAGTCTAAGACACCATGCCTAACACAAGTTCCTGAAGATTCTTCCCTATTTTTTCTTCTAGGAGTTTGATAGTTCTAGCTCTCATATTGAGGTCTTTGATCCATTGTTTTCAAATTTATTTTGTAATAAGGTGTAGATTAGGGGTCATCCTTCCTTTTTTGTGCAAATCGAGATCTAGTTTTCCAAGCCCAAATTTGTTGATGAGGCTTTGTGGCAGTTCAATATTATTTATGAATTACAAAAAAGATATTTGATTATGTTTGTAAACTGGTCTGTTCCTCTGGGCATGATACCCTTTGATTGTATTAGACGTCAGCTGAGACGTCTTTGACTAAACTTTGTTAAGATTAGGGCTTTGATTCGACCACTTCAGTAGGGTATAGCAGTCCCCACCCCCTTGGTGGTCTATATAAATGGAAATTCACTCAAAGGGAATACAGAAATAGATATACAGAAGAAGATACACAGAGGAAGGGAGCTCTGCAGACATGGAAGAGGATCCTGTGACCCCAGGAAGAGAGATGAGCCATTTGCCTGATAGTTTACAGCTGACCTTGTGATGAGAACAGAGCAGCTGAGCCCAGAAAGAAGCAAGCCCCTGAAAGAAGCAAGTCCCAGGAAGAGAGATGAGCCCTATGCCAGCCTATAATTGAGATTGGAAGAAGCTAGACCCACAGAGGCTTAAGAGGGAAGAGGAAGGCTGAACACTTGCAGATGTCACCCACCATCTTGCTACAACATATGGCAACAGAGTTTGGTAAGGATGTAAACTTCAGTTTCTTTAGTGTCTTGTAAATGTAAGCTTCTACCCCAAATACATACCCTTTATCAAAGCCAACAGATTTCTGGTACTTTGCGTCAGCACCTCTTTGGCTGAATAATACACTATTCTTTCCCAGCTAAGTGGTCTATGCTCCTTATCAAAAATCAGTTGGTCATAAATGTGAGGGTTGCTTTTTGAGATCTCAATTCGATTCCATTTTTCTATATATCTGTTTTGTGCCATATCATACTGTTTTGAGTACTGTGGCTCTGTAATAGGTATTAAGATCAGGATGTGTGAGTACTCCACCTTTATTCTTATTTTTCAAGATGGCTTTAGCTATTTGGGAGTTCTTGCCCTTCCATATAAATTTGATGATTGGCTCTTCTCACTTCTTCAAAGTAGGCTGCTGGAAATTTGACTGGAATTACATTCAATCTATAAATTTCTTTGTGTAGGATTAACATTTTAATGGTATTCATGTTTAATCCATTGTGAATTACTTGATATTTCTTTATCTATATCTGTATTGATACTTGATACTTAAAATATATGTATGTAAAGAGTGCATGCAAAGTTCAAAAAAGTATAAATTAAATAAATATTTATTTGCCCACCACCCAGGTTAGAAATATAACATTGATAATTACTCTAAAGCATCATGTGTTTTCTTTATCACTTTATCATTTTCCCACCTAGATGTAAAGTTTCTTGAATTTTCCCTTGATATTCTTTATAATTTTACCACATATATTTACAGCCATGTATTCATATATATATATATTACATAGTTTTATATGCTTTGGATTTCATATAAATGGTACATATAGTTTATATGTTCTGCACATTGTTTTTATGCTTAATATGTTTGTGGGATTCATCTATGCTGAAGAATGAAGCTGTTATTTATTCATTTCCCAATTCTATACTATTCCACTGTCTAAGCATTCCACATTTTTTAAAATTTGTGTTTCTGTTGCTGGTCATCTAGCCATATTTAGTGGGTGATTATATTTTAATTGTCTTTACAAATAATGCTGCTGTGAATATTTTTTAATTGATATTTTACTGACATAATTATTTGAGAAGTTATTATGACCATACTTTCCTTTAATTCTTTTAAAATGTGTTTCTTTAAGTCTTTGAACATTTTATAATAACTACTTTGAATTCTTGTGATGCTTAGTCCAACATCTGGGTCTTTCCAGAGACAGTTTATATTCACTGCCTTTTAATCCTGTTTGTTAGCATTTTTCATGTATTTTTTAAGGGGAACTGGACTGTTAGGTAATATATTATATAAATTCTGCATTCTAATCCCTTCTTCTCCAAGAGGGTTACTTTGTTGTTTTTGTTTGAATGTTTAGAGATTTATGATGACTAGTAGTGTAGACTCTGCTTGCTATGCCTCTGCTCATTATTTTTAAATAAAATTTTTATTTGTAAATATGAATCACTAATGGCTAGGAGTCTTCCATCAGTCTACATAGGTTTGGGGTTAACAAATGATTGTTCAGAAGCCATGACTAAACACGTTGCACTAGTGAGGCTTCCAATCAAACTGTTTGTAACTTCAGCAATGAATGTAAAATTCAGGAATTTACAAGCTCGCCCCAAATTATATTTCTGCATGTACAAATTATAACATTTATTCAAGTGTGAGTAGATAGCTTAGACCACCTCCCATCTCTCCTGAGTCTGCACACAGCCTTTCAGACAAACTGTGGTATGTGAGAGCTTACCAGGGCTCACTATGATTGTCTTATTTCTGAGATCACCCTGTTAAATTTCTTTCTAGTCTCCTGGTCTGTTGCTTGCTGCAATCGAAGGTCTGCTGCAATGTTGGCCACCCCGATTATTTGCTACTGAGATTACTATTGTTTTCCTAACCTTGTTTTGCATGTATTTTTTTCTGGATCCACCATAAATCAAGTCAGCCTGCATCTGCAGTGAAGCTGTGTTCCTCCACTGTGACCTACCCTGGGAGTTACCTGTCCAGGGAGCTAGTGGGGAAGACTGGGTAAGCTTCAGGCAAGAAAGCCACAAACTCCCACCCATCTTATCAAGATTCGGTATTTTTCCCTGAATAAACACTTCTCAATTTATTTATACTTTTGGTCAGTTTTGATATTCATGAAGTAGTTGTATTTTACCAAATTATTTTATGATTGCTTTTTTAGGAGAGCATTTCTTTCTAGAACTTAAGTTCCATTATAAAATTCCATTTGGCTCTCATTGCATTGCTCTGTGGTTCTGCTGAGCATGGAGGGCCAACACTGCACTATTACAGAGGTTATTGATATTTCTGCAGGTATCATAAGAAAATTTGTCTCTGATCTAAAAACCTCTTGTGCATAAACTTAACAATAACACTATTTCTCTTGATATAAATGTCCTCATGATTTGTATGTATGAAAGAAAAAATAAAAGATGCAAGTAGAGCAATTTTCAGTAGGAGTTTCAAAGATTTCCATGAAATATTTATGCCTCTTTAGGTCCACTACTGGTTCATAGGCCTGATACAATGGCAGTCTACAATTATTTTGCATGAGATTTTATGCTACACAGTGGAAGAAAACACAATTTTTAGAATTAGACATAGTTTTAAATCCAACTCTCACATCTACTATTTAGAGTTATTTACCTATTTCATTTTTGTTTTTCAAACGTGGAATTGTCACAAATTTACTTTATAGGGTTATGGTGAGAGTCAGAGATAATGCATAAATTTGGCACAAAGCAGACAAGTAATAAAGACAGAGGTTGTCATAATGTTATGTCTATTGTAATAACAAAATTCATTCTGCAAATAAGAAACAGAAAAATAGTAAGCACAACCTGTATCAAGTATTCATTTTTCCTAATTTCTGAATCCGCTAATATTGAATATGTGTATACATATGAAAAAATATATATGTTCATCTATATAAATCTTTTGTATGTTATATATATATTTCATATAATACATATCTTAAAGGTAATATATAAAAACATCTTATACATAATATACATATATATTTAGTATAAGAAATGCTGAGATATGCAAACACTAATTTTTAGAAATTAGGAAATTTTTCACATGCTAAAATTTTCAGCACTTTTAAAATTTACACTGTCCTAGTTTATTTTTACCATCAGTGTTTAGAAGCATCCTTATTCTTAGAGGAAATCTTTAAATGTGTTTATGAAATCTCTCATAATAAGACTCAAGCAATATATCTTTTCACTAGGGAGTTACATAATCTCAATTCATACTATACCTTAGCTGTTTAGGAATGTATATTGAGAGGTAATGAATCAGTAATACACCTATTTTCATTCCTTTAAATAAAAGGGTTTAAATGTGAAGGCAGAAACTTATCTGCATGAAATATTGGACAACAAAAA
>PVKH010027960.1:0-12923 GCA_004027955.1 Chaetophractus vellerosus
CAGAGAACCTCGTGCTCCCTAAGAGCAAATACCATATCTGTTTCATTTATCACAGTCTCCCCTTCATTAGCAGAGTGTCTGCACCAGAGTCAATAAATATCTGATGAATAAACTAATGCGAGGATAGATGAATTAATTAATGCGGTTACGTGAGTGTAACTTACAACTCTTTTGTCAAACCTACATGCACCGAACCACCACCACAGGGGTCTTAGAGAGATGAGAGAAATTTCCATTAATTCCATTCACGTCTTATCTGCTAGACAAGCAAGGTTCTTTCCAGCTAGCAAAACCCAAGACTGTAGAGCAGAAATGGATTCAATAACATTAAGTCAATCAGCCAACGTTTACAGGCGCCCAGATAATGGAGGGCACCGTGTTAGGTACCTGAAAAACAAAGATGGCATAGAATGAGGGCCCTACCCAGTGAAGCACAGGCAGGCAGGGCAGACTGCACGACAGAGGATGACAGGAGCTGGGCCCTGAGTCTACTCGGGGTATAATGGAGAGAACATGAAGTTATTATTTTTTTTCTGCTGAGGTGCCACAGACAGTGGTATAGAGGCTTTTAAAAAATGCTTTGCCTTTATTTGGTAGAAAATTGAGACAAGGGGCACTGCAAGTAGAAGGGGCAGGATGAGCAAAACGCAGAGAACATTAGGAGGATTTGAGAAGAATTTCGTTGTGGCTGGACGCGGGATATTGCATTAGTCAGGGTTATCCAGAGGAACAGAACCAGCAGGGTATACATACATGTAAATATTATGAGATTTTTTTTTCAGGAATTGGCTCACATGACCATGGGGATTGGCAAGTCCAGATTCTGTAGGGCAGGCCACAAGTTGAGAACTCCAAGGAAGGTTGTAATGGATTCCCCAGAAGAAGCTGCCTGTCTGAAATAAAGAGAGAAATTCTCTCTTCTGGCTGCTGAAATCATCACTTCTCATTTTAAAGCCTTCTACTGTCTGTATAAGTCTTCTAGTTGCTGGAGGCAATGTCCCTTGCTGATTGTTGATGTAATCAGTTATAGACACAAATCAACTGCCTAATGGTTTAAATCTGTGAAATACCCTCACAGTAATAATCAGGCCATTGTTTGCTTGACCAAATAACTGGACACCACAACCAAGCCAAGGTGACACATGAACTCAACCTCACAGGTATGGACAAGCATTGGAGTGGGGAATGGCATGACAGCGATGTAGTAGAGTAACAGAGATTCCCCATGAGCTTTCCCATATCACATTGAACATAGCAATCTCTGATCCAACCTGTCTCTTTGTAATACCCACTTACAATTTCCTCCAATATCTCATGGAACCCCTGTTGAACCCTAAATAGGTCTGCATTTTTTCCTTGAACTCATTCAAAGGTTTTCTGATCAATCTGCCTCCTAATCTCAAGTACACTATGAGTCAGACTTTTGCACTGGGGCAGGCACAGTCTTCTGAAAGCCCAGGAAAGTGTCATGAGGAGTGCTCAATTTTTATTCAATAAATGAATAAATAAATGCTGAATCAATGAATAAATATGTACTAACTCTGCTTTGAAGCAATCAAGCTCAAAGTTAAAGTGTCTCTTATCACCCTAAACATCCAGAGCTACTCAACCTCAAGTTTATTGAGATTTGGGGCCAGATAATTCTCTGCTGTAGAGAGATGCCCTGTGCATAGTAGGATGTTAAGTAGAATTCCTGGCCTCTACCCACTAAATAGGTAATATGATCCCACCATTGTGACAACAAAAAATGTCTCTTGACATTGACAAAAGTCTCCTGGGCAAAATTACCCCCATGTAAGAACCACCGATCAGATTCTAAATTTTGGCTACTACTTTTTATGGCTTCTTCTTACAAATGCAATAGGATTTCAAGGCATTTCTAATATTTCCTATAGCTGTAGATAATATTAATTAAATGCTATTTGCCTGGTATCCTATGAATGGGTTACTGCTATTAATGCCATTTTACAGTGGACATTGTTTAAGCCAACCCATTGCATGGTATTTATTTGAGCAGCCAAGGAAAATTCAGATTTTGGTACCAGGAGAGTGGGCTATTGCTATTGCAAATACCAAATATGTGAAAACAGCTTTGGAATTGGGTAATAAATAGAGACTGGAAAAATTGTAGGTGCTGGAGAGAAAAGCCTGGATTAATTGAAGAGACTGTTGGCAGAAATATGGATACTAAAGGAACTTATGATAAGACCTTAAAAGGAAATGATGAATGTGTTCTTGGAAACTGAAGGAAGAGTGATCCTTGTTTTAAAGTGGCAGAAAACTTGGCAAAATTGAGTTCTGATGTCAGATAGTAGGCAGAACTTGAAAGCAATGAATTTGGATATTTAACTTAGAAGATTTCTAAGCTAAAGTGTCAAAAGTGCAGCCTGGTTTATCCTTGCAGTTTATAGTAAAATGCAAGATAAAAGGGATAAGCTGAAAACTGAACTATTAAGCACAAAGAAACAAGAAGTGGACTGTTTAGGAAATTCTGAGTCTACCCATATAGTGTGCTCTGAGCAGCAGCTCTATCAGGGACCTCCCTTGGCTCTGAGAAAGTGAATACCTGGAGAATTGGGCTCCATGTGCGGGTTTAACTGAGCATAGATCCAGTCAGCCATTTCAGTAGAAGTCAGGATAGGCAATGCTGTTATGCAGGAAGGATCTGTGGAAAGTTCTATTATCTCATGGGTGGGACCCATGTCAACTGCATGCAAAGCCAAGTTTTTAGCAAAATTTGTATGAGCAGAACCACTGCCAACCTGGACTAAAAGGGACAGAGAAGGGATGATTTGAAGGAAGAATGACTTCAATGGCAGAATCATGGAAGCTGAGTTCTGGACTAAAGACATCTCCTTGGGCCAAGAGAGCAGGCCTACTCGTGTGTTTGGAAAAGGCAGTTTCACCCCTGCACCTGGAGGCACCAGGCCTTCTGTGCCATTGTTCAGGGAGACTGCTGCTACCCCAATGCTTGGAGATGGTGGGGCCTGTGTCCTGCCATATGTGGAGAGCCTGCTGATGCTCAGAGAGTTGGGCTCCACCCCAGCGTTTGGGGAGGGCATGGCTGCTGCACATTGATGACTCTCAGACCTCGAGATCTAAAGGAGTTTACCTTGCTGGGTTTCAGAATTGTTTGTAACCTGTGACCCGTTTTACTTCCAATTTCTCCCTATCACAATGGGGATGTTTATCTTAGGACTTTTCACTCCATTGTATATTGGCATGATCACATTCATAACCAATTTTGATGAGACTTTGTACTTAGCATTGTTACTGAAATGACAATGCCTGGTAGAACAAATGTGGTTTGTACGTGGAAAGAACGTGTCTTTTAGGGTCCAGAGGGCAGACAATGGTGGTTTGGAGCTATATATCCCAGAAAAACATGTTCTTAATCTTAATCCATTCCTGTGGTGTGAACCCATTATAAGTAGGACCATTTAATGAGGTTACTTCAGCTAAGGGGTGGCATAATTCAATCAAAATGGATCTTAATCCTGTTACTGGAGTTATAAGAAGAATGAAATCCAGACAGACAGAAAAATAAAAAGGCAAAGGGAGCAGCCAGAAGATGAAGCTCAAAGGAACCCGGAAGAGGATGGAGAGACTAGAAGAGGCTTCCATGTTCATTACTATGTGACAGAGGAGCCAAGTATCACTGGCAGCCAGTCTCAGAATTCCTGTCTTTGGGAAGAAAGATTGGCTTTGATGATGCCTTGATTTGGACTATTTCCTAGCCTCAAAACTGTGATATAATAAATCCCATTGTTTAAGCCCACCCATAGTATTTGCTTCAGCAGCCAAGGAAAAATAAAACAGACGTTTAGACTCGCAGTTTAAACACGTTTCCTATGGGATAGAGAAAATGAGGAGTGAAGCCCAGGTTTTTAATCCAAGTTATCTGACACCAAAGACAAGGCTCTTAGTCACTCTGATACCTCCCATGTGAAGAAATGCCTAGACTCCTAGAAGACAGTTTTGTAGAAATTCCAGAGAACCTGTTGAAACCTAGTCTAAACAGCTCATTTCATAGTTTATAAATCAGAATCCCCAAGATATTCAATGATATGCCTATTTGAATACTGAGTAGTTGGGATAAAAGGAGTGGAGACCAGCCCAGAGTCACACCTGCTGAGACCACCAAGCCAAGACGTGTTGTGCCCATTGGCTCTAGAGGATGCCACAATTCCCTCATCACAACACATCACATATTACATCACTAGTGTATCCTGATTTATGTGCCTGTTCTATTAAACGGGGCTTTTCTTAAGGGCAAGGGAATTTTTTTACTCACCTTTCTTTTGCAAGGATCAAGCATTTTCCCATGCACAGAGTAAGACATGGAATCATTGCTGGTTGAATATGAATGAATGAATGAATGAATGAATGAATGAACAAATGAATCTCAGAGATACATACAACTATAAACATATAGGATGGGAGTTATAAGTGGCTCCTAGAAGCCCAGGTACAAACGACAGCTCATCAAGTTAACCACTTTCAGAGAGCGGTTTCTATTATCCAGTCACAAAACTGCTGGGAGAAAAGCACCTAGATTTAAAGCAGCAAATAAAATGAGAAAAAAATCGGCCTCAAGTCAATAAAAATTGTCCAGTCTTTCTTTTCGGCTTTTTAATTCAAGTTGTGGCTGGCCCAAACCACCCAACTCAATCCCATTCCTATTTACGACTATTACCTGCCTTGTTAAATATTCAGGGGCACTGCTCCTCCGGAAAAGGGGTGAGCACTTTAGCACCACAAATCAATCCGCAGCACCTTGGTACTTGCAGACTGTTGAAAGAGATTACAAAACACAGGTGCTGGTCTGACAAGCTTCCCAGAGTCGGAGCTTGGGAGCCGAAGGTGATCAAACAGCCATCTCTATCACCATCACCCACTGCTCTGGCCCTGAGAATGGTTCCTTTATTCCCAGGATGAATTACTGATGTGTAAGATTTCCATAAGCAACCTTCTCTTAGATGTTTTCATTTTGTCTAAAATGATGATCTTTAGAATCCTCTTTGATCAATGACTCTAGGGCCCAGAGTTATAGCTGGTCCTGATGACAGCCCAAGATGAAAGTGGGGAAATGACCTGCTCAAGATACCTCATGGACATTGTTGCAGATCCGAGATTAGACCATGAAATATTTGTGGACTGAATGCAGGGATGGACCATGGGATATCAAGCAGGCTGGAGTCCGGGTTGGGGAATCCTTTAATTGACAAGGGTAATTATTGAGGGTGCCTGGAATTAGATTCATTTATTATATTAGACACCCACTAAATATTATTGTATGCCTACTCTGTGGTAGGTAATGTGCAAAGTTCTGCAGATAAATTGATGAGTCAGGCAGATGTAGTAACTCCCCTCACAGAATGAACATGCTAACAAAAAATAAAGATTATACAATGCAGTGTCAATGTTATATATTAGGTTGCATATGTGATATTATATATTACATTATTGTATATTATTACATTATAGATCATATATTATAGCTAATAATTATATTTTAGATAATATGTAGTTTATATAGTAATAATATACATATCATTAATCCAATAAAATATCTTTCTATATTATATTGTATGTGATATATATGTTATAGGCAATGTAATATAAATAAATATCATATCATATCATATCATATCATATTGAAAACAGAGACTTAAGAGGAAAAGGCCAGATAAGAGCCCCTCAAGAAGGTGACATCTAAAGCCAGGTATGTCCAAAGGAAAAACACAGACAGAAACTAGAGTAGATAAAAAGGCTCCTGAGTAAACACTGGACTGAACATCGAGGCGAGGAGAAAGGTGGCAAGCACAGTTGCTCAGGTGTCTTCAGCAGGCAGGCAGGTGTCAAGCACTTACCAGCTGTATAACTGAACAAATCCCTCAAATTCTCTGTGTCAATTTCCACAAGGAGAATAAGAGTAGCTAATTTACAGGGTAGTGGTGAAGGTTACAGAGATAATTTACATAAGGAACTTAGCCCTGCAGTCTGCACATGGTAAATGCTTAATAACAGAAGCTATGGTTGAAATATTGAATACATTAAAATATTCCATCAGCAATTCCTGTTGACCCTCTTTTCAGGATACATCCCAAAGCCTGCCACCTTCAAGGCCACCACCCTGACCAAACCCACCATTTGCCTGTGTGGCCTCAGGCCAATTATTTAAAATCCCTATGCCTGAGTTCCGGCATCTGTAAAACCAGGAAAACATTAGTGCCTACATCCTACAGCTGTTGGGAAGATGTTCTGAGTCACACATGCAAAGCACTTGGAGAAGGCCTGGCCTAGCACGTGCCAGTACTGAGTACATGGTACCCCTTAGTAGCATCTCGTCTGGATTGCTGAGGTAACCTTTCGCCTGGTCTCTGCTTCTACCTGTTTCTCAGAGTTCCTCACGCAGCTGCCAGAGTGACCCTCTGCATAAATAAGTCGTACCACTTTCCTCGCTGCATGAAACCCTCCATGGAATTCCCATCTCACTGACAGTAAAAGGAAAACCCTCACCGTGGTATGCAACAGTAGGCAAAGGCTGGCAGAAGATAGAGAGCAAAGAAACTCAGTGGGATCAGAGCGGCACTGGCAACACGGAGTCAGAATAGGGGCGATACTTTAGGCAGACTTTGTGGCTGGACCCTGTCACCTCTCTGACCTTCCCCGTGCCTCGCTCACTTGCCTCTGCCACGCTGGCCTCCGTGCTGAGACTCGGACGAAGCCGGCGCACGCTCACTTCCGTGCCTTTGCGTGTGCCCGTCTCTCGGCCTGGCACGCTCTTGCCCCAGATGTGTTCGTGAGTGCCCTTCATGTCACATTAGCAAGACCTTCCCTGACTAATTTACTGAACGGAGCAAACGCCACCCCAGCACACGGTCACCCACACCCTTCTTTATTTTCCTTATCATCCAATATATTATGGATTTATATGGATGATTGCTTACTGTCTACTTTCAGACAGTGTCTACAAAGTCTACAATGGGATATAAGCTCTGTGATAGCAAAGGCTTGGTTTCTTCATTGCTGTGTCCCTGACAATAAGAAATGTGCTGTGCACATAGTTGGAGCTCGATAAATATCCGTTCAATGATAAAAGGATAAGAAAGTCTGGAAGGCTCAGAAACTTGTGGGGCAGAGTGGGCCCTTCTGGCTGAAAGACGCAGGGCCTGTTGTCCTGATGAAAGAACTCAGAGGGGCAGGGTTATTGACTTTAAGACCCCTGTTCTTGCTAGGACCAGCCTAGAAAATCTAACAGGATAGTTCCCAGTGGCAGAAAGCAAGTAATCTGCATTGTTTAGCAATTCCAAGCATTACCTTAATGACATGGTAAATCACCCTGAAAATCTGAATGCCTCTAAAATCTGGTGATACTGAGAAATTGCTGACTCAAGCAGTCTTCGGGGGGATGTTGTTGGTGATCAGTGGGGCCTTTTGCAGGCACTTTCATGTTGCACTTAGGTCAAGGTGCAAGAGAATACGGTATATTTCTCCTGCCACGTGTGCAGCAGAGTAGAATCCCCTCATAGGCAAGGCAGGGCTATAAATCCTGCATTGGTGGGAGGGGTGGGGGGATAGGGGGTATTTCTGTGTTTGTGATTAGGGGAAGGTAATTTTTTCAGCATTATTTTAGCCAGAAACCTCAGTCAACTCTGCCCTGAATGGCTTTTTGATATTCATATCTCAAGGCTACTTCTCAATATAGGTTCCTTTAGTTTTTCTTCATGACTTCCTTGTCTTTAGGGTTCATCTCCAGTTTTGTTTTGAGTGCTGCCATTACCCAATCTGTCCCTGTGTAGCAACCCTTAAATCTGGACAGCAAGGGCCTCTATCCTGAGCCCCATCTTTAGAGGTAGCAATATATTATAAACACATTAAAAGTAACTATATATAAGCATACACTGTCATCGCTGCTACTTGACATCAACCTTTTAGTACTTGCACAGCACAACCCAACCCTTGAAATTCCATTCTTGTAACTAACACTGTTCAGGACCCAGGAAAATGCTTCTCTGTATCCCTGTGTCCTCAAAACAAAAGGTAGGTACATGTGACTATTGAATGCCGGAGGTTTGTGGGTGGGCCACTGCCAATGTCAGAGATGGATGCTGAACTGAAGATTTGGAGGAGGCAGCGGTCTGAGCAGTGGGAGCAACTTAAGCAAGAGGACAAATTAATTAACTAGATTAACTTGTGGAATCTTCCATGGAAAATGGTACAAATGATTTGTGATGGTGAAGTTGTACAAAGCCTCCATTTTCTTGCTTGTCTTTCTTATGCATTCAATTGCACCCCCAAAAGATACATTTAAGTTCTAGTTCTCATCCCATGACTGTGCCTTTATTTGGAAATTGAGACTTTGAATGTGTGATTAGGTAAAATGAGGCCTAACTGGTTTAACATGGCCTTGGTGTCTTTATAAAAGGGAATTTAGGCACAAACATCGACACAGGGAAGGAGGCCATGTGACAACAGAAGCAGAAGCCCAAGGAGAGAGACATGGAGCAAATTCTCTCTCAGAGCCCGAAGGGACCAAACCTGCTGACACCCTTGATTTCAGATCCTGGGTTCCAGAACTAAGACAATGAATTTCTGTTTCCAACCCCTTAGTTTGTGGTACTTTGTTGCAGCAGTCATAGGAAGCTAAGACAGCCTTTATATTCCATCTCAGGGTTTAGAAGTAGGCATGAGTTGGTGAAGTATTCACATCCATTTCCATAGGCAGCTAAAAATCATTTTCCTATATTAAACAATTCCTATTGCTCTTAAAGTTGTAAATGTTTGTATTGTAGATGTAACATGCATGAAGCATGATATTGATTCTTTACATTATTAATTCAATGGACACTACATACTAGAATAGTGATAGTATTAACCCTAAAAAAATTGAGTAATATGTAATTAAATTTTCAAACAAATAATATAGTTCAGCTTTAGATTAAATTTACTTTAATTTACATTTTTATTTTGATGAAAATATGTTCAAATAGTTTATCTTTTGAATTCAACTACATTTTAATTTTCAATCCTTTAAATCATTTAGAATGAGCACAAGTTAATATTTTAATAGAAGCCAAAAGGGTGAAAATTTAGGCCAGAGAGGAAAAGAGTTGAAAAATTGGATTTTTTTTTTCAAAAATGGAGTCAGCTTAGAAGAAGAAACAATAAAATGAGTAGACTTCATTCCACAGGAGTCACATCAAATTAGTGATTATTGCATTACAAATTCTTGATGTAAAGAAGATTTAATTATTAATCAAAACAATGAAAATGAGCAAGGAAATTACTCTCATCAACTCTACAAATTGAACAAGTCAGATGAAATCAATGCAACTTTGCTATCTTTACTAAGTTTAGATATAATTACTGATTTTTTTTTTTAAGAGAATATATGTGGGCCTCCATTTGTTTCCTTGCTCTGAGCCCTGGAAATTTTACCTTCCCTAAGACAATGTGGAATATCCCCTGTCTTACTGTCCTTAAACACAAGTCCATGAAAATCTTCCTTTTCACAATTTAATGCAGGAATAATGACAGAACACTGCAATAATGACAAATGGGCAGCTGCAAGTGCCAGGCCAAGTAACTGCTTGTGATGGTCAATTCTATTTTTAAGAAAGTACAGTGAATTTGCTTTGAGGTTCTTCTCTTCAGTTTCCTTAATCACACATTTATTGAGTAAATATTGTGTATAAAGCCTTTTGCCAGGCGCTTTGCATGCTTTACTTTAATTGACGTTCAAGAAACTCCATGTGGAGTGAACACTTATCTTCTTCATTCGAAGATGAGGAAACAGAGATGTTAAGTTCCTTGCCCAAGATGATCCATATAGATAGGATGGTGCTAGAATTTGAACCAAGTATTCTGTTTCCAGAGCCCACAGTTAACCACTTACCTATGCTGGCCATGGGAGGTGTGTCATTCTCTATTCCTTCTAGTTTATTCTTGAGCAAACAGCCATGCTGACTTCTCCTCCAGGAAGACCTTTCCTCATAATAAGCAACATCAGTTATTTATTCTTGTCCTTGTCCTAGTTGAGCACCTTGAAACATGGACTACATTGTATTCATCTTGATATCCCCTATGCCTACAACAGGGCTTCTGCATTTTAAGAGATGAGCAAGACTTGATAAATGAGTGAATTAAATAAATCAATGGAGACAGTGCAATGGGTAACCCTTCTCTCAAGTGCAGAGTTACATCTCTAAAGATCTCCAGAGCATGTGGTAACTGTTTGGGAGCCTCTCCCTCTGTTCCTACCATGCCACAAAGTAGAGGCATGGACCCTCTTGCAAGTATCAGGTAGAAATGGCCTCTCTTCTTTTCACATCTCACTTGGTCTCCCCAACAGGTAGAGGAGTAATTTATCTTACTGCCAAGATTGGGATGGAGGTCCAAGGAAGCCTAGTCTGGTCCCGTGTGGATTCTCATTTTGGCTAGATTTTCTTTTCTACTGAATCCAGGCACATGGGTATTTAATGAAAAACAGGATGTCTTTCTGGAAAGTACATGGACACATGCAAATCTGGCCAACAAGAACACCCATCTTCTGGCCCTGATTCTGCCATTGTGTGGTTGAAGAGTCCAATTTATCTCTTCAATTATCTGTTTTCTTATTTAATTGAATGAGAGGTGAAAAATGTACTCTGTGCTTTTCTTTTCCTAAATCAAGCTTGATATTTTATGAAAATCCAGAGATGTTATTAGAGTGCAAATTGTGGGCTGAAAATCATATGCCCAGAGAGCTCACATTCTTGAGCTTCTTGAACCTAAGGGGACCTTCTAAAAGACAGATCAGGAGGCTCACCTCTCTGTGCCCATTTTCAGTCTCCCTGAGTTCATGGCTGCAAACAGATCATAATCTACATGCAGCAGGCTTGGGAAACACCTGATCTGCAAACCCTATTGTTCCTATATGTGGATGCCAAGGCTGAGATTCTAGCAAAAAGAGAGGAAAGTCTGATTTTGAACTGCAGCTCCAAGTCATATTCTCTAAACCAGCTTACTAACAATAAAATTGATATTTTGTTCCCCATTTGACTCCTATGTGTCTCTCAATGAATTCTGAGCTTCCAAGAGAAAGAGATTGAGCAAAAACCATGCCTCTAGAGCTCATCTAAACAAGAAGGATTAGTTTTGGTCTTCAACCATACAATGGCAGAATCAGGACCAGAAGATGGGTGTCCTTGTTGGCCAGATTTGCATGTGTCCATGTACTTTCCAGGAAGACATTGTTTTTCATTAAACACCCATATGGCAGGATTCAGTAGACACTGAAGATTAAATAGGATCAAAACTCTGTTCTCTAGAAGTTCACTGTCTAGTAAAGGAGGAAGGTGAATAAATCTATGATTATAGATTTTTTTTAAATGCAAGGATGTGGTATGTCCAGGCTACTGGACATATGAGAGCATGCAAATAGTCTTCTAAATTCACCCAGGGAGGAAGGATGTCAGTTTATACATTCCAGGGTGGTTTTTGATCTGTGTTTTTATGTTTGAATCCATGGACCTGGAGGCAGCAGTTAGAAGGACCATTGGAAGGGAAAAGAAGAGCATGTGAAAAAAATAACCATTTCACTCCACTTCTTGCCTCTCTTTCTACTTCCACTTTGGCCTTTTTCCAGCTCTTCAACATGCCTTGTTCCATCTAGTCTTTGAAGTTACACCTATATTGATCCCTCCACCAAAATTGTCATTACCCCTAGCTTCACATGAGTACTTCATTATTCCTCACATTTGACCTTAAACCTAATTTCTAAAGGGAGGCTTTTTCTGCTTGCCTTCCAACTCTCAAATAGGTCCCCCATTCATTTTTTCTTAGCACAACGCATTTTCATTCAAGGTCTTACCACAATTTTTAATCACATATTTATTTATGTGTTAAAATTTTAATGTCCATCTCCCCCACTGGAATGTAAGCTCCCAAGGGAAGGTACTGTCCTCATATTGTTCTCACCATATACCCAGAGACTATATTGGGCACATCATCAGCACTGGGGTGTTCAGAGCTTGGAGGGCCTTGAGCACTAAAGTAAGGAACTTCCAAACTTTGTTGCCAGGTGAAAGGACATCACTGAAGGCTTTGCAAGTAAAAATATAGAGCAATGCTTTCATTTAGAGAGGTTTACAGATTTCATTTTAAAATAGCGATTCAACCTCAGATCTGACTCAGGAGTCCTAACATCAAACACTTTGCTACCTTTCTCACCTATTCCCTCATACCTGCTGCCACCTCCATGCCAGTTATATCTGGTTAGCCATGTGGGTGGACTGCCTGCCTGTATTTAGAGTGGCCTTGCCACTTGTTAATGTGACTCCAATGTTCTTTTGTTCCTTGCTTTGTAATTAGTGGAGCAATCATATAATCAATCCCTTCCATAGCACATGCTAGTCTCCTAGACTTCAATACTCCTAAATTATGCCACATTCTTGAATATTATATGCCAGCTTATTGGATTCGGACATATTTAGTATAATGTGAAGGCATAGAGGTGAGTTGATCCATAGATCACATTATAGATGATATTTACGAGGTAGAAGGGTGTTCTAGTCAGGGTTCTCTCGGGAAACAGAATCAACACGAGATCTCTGTTAAAAATATAAGATTTTATAAGAGTCTCTCACATGACCGTGGGGATACACAAGTCCAGGTTCCGCCGGCAGGCTGCAAGCCAGGGGCTCCGATGAAAGACTGATGAAGGGTCCTCGATGAGTTTCTGGGAGAAGTTCGCTGTCAAACGATGAGCTGGGAAATTCTCTCCGAATGTTGAAATCAGTTCCCTTTTATAAGCAGTCAACTGAATGGATAACAGCGTCATCCATTCTTCATCCAATCTTGCTGATTGATGCAGATGCAATTAGCCCCAGGCTTGCTGGACCCAACAGCTGGGCACAATTACCTGGCCGAGTTGACAC
>PVKH010027961.1:0-12923 GCA_004027955.1 Chaetophractus vellerosus
CCCTATGGATGATGCCCCATTACTTTCTCTTTCTTTTAAACCTATTTTTCAGATCCTAGTTCTCAGGGATTACTCAATTTCCTTTATTCATATCAGTGAGGTCATGTATACTTCATCCTTCAATGCCTGGCTTGCTTTGCTCAATATAAGGTCTTCAAGATTCATCCATGTTATCCCTCCTGTTAGCACTTTGTTCTTTCTTACTGCTGAGTACTATTCCATTGTATGTATGTACCATATTTGTTTATCCATTCATCTGTTGTCGGGCACCTGGGTTGATTCCAACTTTTGGCAATTGTGAACAATGCTGCTATGAACATTGGTGTACATATATCTGTTTGTGTCTTTGCTTTCAATTCTTCTGGGTATATACCCAGCAGTGGAATCGCTGAAGCATATGGAAGAACTATATTAAGTTTTTTGAGGAACTGGCATATTGTCATCCACAGTGGTTTTACCAATCCACAAACCCATCCCCATTGGATGAGGGTACCCATTCCTCCACATCCTCTCCAACATTTATAGTCTGCAGTTTTTTTTAATAGCTGCCATTCTAATGGGTGTTAGATGGTTTCTCATTGTAGTTTTTTCTTTTGCTGCTCATGCTTTGGGTATGAAGTCCATGGAACCATTTCCTATTACAAGGTCTTGTAGATGTGCCCCTACATTATCCTCCAAGGTTTTTATGGTCTTGGCTCTTATGTTTAGGTCTTTGATCCACCTTGAGTTAATTTTCATATAGGGTGTGAGATGGTGTTCCTCTCTCATTCTCTTGCATATGGCTATCCAGTTCTCCATGCACCATTTCTTGAAGAGGCCATTCTCTTCCCACTGAGTGGGCTTGGTGGCCTTGCCAAATATCAGGTGACTGTATAAGCTAATATAAAAAGAAAGAAAGGAAAGAAAACAGAATAGGCAAGATAGAAGTTAACAATGGTGAAGTTGAGAGCAAATGAATAAAGGTAGAATGTAAGAACCACAACAGAAAGCTGAAGGTAGAAAGATGAAGGAAGGAGAGGAGATAGTGTTGGTAGACACAATCACTATACACAGAGGATGGAAAGTCATGGATAAAGAAGACCGTCAAAGAAGAAAAAAAGTTATCAGCACGTAATTTAAAAACAAAACAAAACAAAACAAAACAAAACAAAAACACCAACAAGGAGGAGAGAGTGGAGGTAAGAAGCACACAAGCATCCAATTAAATCTTAAGGAAAAACAGCATTCCTTTTGGTCACTTTTGGAGCCTCTCAGCTTGTGATCAATAATTATTTGTCTTACAGCCTTCTCTCTGCAGACTTTGAGGCAGAATTTAGCAATTAAAGCAAGTCAATATGTTTCTCTTTAAGTTTTGATGTAATAAGGGTCCTTAAAGAACTCCTCTTCTAGACCACCCCCTCCTGTGAGGGGACCCCAAATAGGCTCATGGAGACTTATCTATTACTTCCCACTGCCTGGCTCCCCTAGAGGAGCTGAGACTGTGTTACTCAGCAAGGAGCTGTAAAATGGCTGGCACCGCCGTTTGCCGATCCTTGCATCTGTGCCACCATTAAGCAGATTCGCCTCTCCCCTCAGCCCAGCACCACTTCCAGCTGTCCTATACACTCCCACACACTGCTTGGAGGTTCCAGCGACCAAACCCTCAGAAAGGAAACCCCTCTCCACCCCCTGTCAGACCTTCCCACTCTCGGGGTTTATTCCCCCCCCCTCACAGGTCTACCAGTGAGGTTTTGGACTACCCAGCCCCCCTGCCTGAGAACGGGACCCTGCCACCTGTGTTTCCAGGCTGGAGAGTAAAGAACTCATGACTTTATGCTGAACAGTCCAACTCACACTCCAGTTGCCTCCAAACCGATGCAGTTAACACTCCCGTGACCATGCTCTCTGGCTCCTGTCCCCAATCAGTCATCCTCTGCTTCAGCGCCGGTGAGTGCACACCTAAACCAGTGCCATCTTGCCACTTTCCCCGAATAGTATAAGATTTTATAAGAGTCTTTCATGTGACTGTGGGGATGCACAAGTCCAGGTTCTGAAGGCAGGCTGCAAGTCAGGGGCTCCAATGAAAGACTGATGAAGGGTCCTTGATGAGCTTCTGAGAGAAGTTGGCTGTCCAATGACAAGCTGGGAAATTCTCTCTGAATGTTGAAATCTCTTCCTTTTAAGGCAATCAACTGATTGGATAAAACCATCATCCATTCTTGATGCAATTGCCCTGATTGATGCAGATGTAATCAGCCATCCATGCAGTAAACTCACAGGTGATTGAAGTCCATAAATGCTCTTCTATTCCAATTAGCCCAGTGCTTGCTGGACCTAATACCTGGAAACAATGACCTGGTTGAGTTGACACATTAGCCTAACCATCACATAACTGCATAACTACATAAAATGAGCATTTACAATGTTAGTAGGGTTGGAACTGAAGTTATATTTGTAGAGTTATTATGTAAGGGATCTATTAATACAAAGGTTGTCAAGTAGTTCACAGATCAAATTTTATGTAGAGTTTCCAGGAGAGAAGCCTAAGCATGCAAATATTACTTATCAGTCATGAGTTCAGAAACCATTATTTCTTAAGTCTTGGTGTGTAACTATTAAGAAATGAAATGCTGATATAACTAGATGTTGAAAGAACTGGAAGTGTTGTGGGAAAATGCAAAGCTATATATGCTACAGGCATTGTGAATAGTACCTTTTGATGAGGTTTCTTCATTTAAGGTATAGCCCACCTCAGTTAGGATGGGACTTAATCTTATCACTGGAGGCCTTATAGAGAAGGTCTCAATGGAGAATCACAGGGAACAGCCAGAAGCTAGAAGTCAGTGGAACCCAGAATAGAAAGGAGTATCCAGGAGAGGCTGCCATGTGCACTGCCATATGACACAAAACCCAAGGGACAAGGATCAGCAGCAGACAGCACAAGAATGCCACATAAAACATTGCTTGATGACTCCTTGATTGTGGGTTTCTCCCAGCTTCAAAACTGTGAACAATAAATTCCCAATAGTTTAGTCAACTTAATGCATGGTATTTGTTTTAGCAATGAGAAAACTAAAATAGCTCTCAGAGGTTAAATCAGGCAGCAGCTTCCCTTGACATTTCCCCATGATCAATTTTGAATCAGATGCTGTTTAATGAGACATCTCTCCATGAAAAACTTTTCCCAGCACCCTAAAGAGCAGATTCTCAGCAGTTTCTCTAGCACAGCACTACAGAGGCTTCTCTGCCATTCACTGCATCACAGCTATGCCTCTCAGCCAAGAACTGGCTTTCACCCCGGGGTTGAGGGGACTCTTTTTCAGGACTCTATCTCATCCTCATGTTTAGTGGCTGCTCCTTATATTTGCTATTCCTGTATTGGTTAGAGTCCTCTTTAGGTCTTAAAAACCAGTCCCTTTTTACTCCATTCCCTAGTGCATTAATAATTATTTATATTAAATTTTCTGTTCCACTTTTTGTGTAGGGATAGAAAGCAGATCTGAATTTCCCTAAGGCTAGGGGTAGGGAGAGGAATGTACTGAAAAGGGGGCTGAAGAAACTTTTGGGAAAAATGAAAGTGTTCTTTAACTTGACTCTGTATTTATAAATTTGTCAAACCTCATCAAATTGTACATTTTAAATTGGTTCAGTTTATTGTATGTACAGTAAAATTCAGAGTTGATGTGAAAAGCAAGCAATAGACTGGGGAAAAAATTCTCAAGACACATATCTGAACAAATACTTTTATCTAGAATATCAAAATAAGACTAACAATTCAAGACAGACAAATAATCCAGTTAAAAATCCCAAAAGATTTTTAGCAGATGGAAGATATATGAATGGTCAGTAATCACATGAAAAAAATGTTCATAATCATTCATCAGCAGTGAAATTCAAATAAAGATCCAAATGAGATACAATACCTGCTTGACAGGAAGGACTATAATTTTTCAAATGGAACACAGCTGGTAAGAGGGAAAATCCATTACACAGCTTATATTATTGTCACAACTCATAGAAGTAAACACTTAAAATCTGCATAAATCGTAACTAATTATCTCAATTTTAAAAATACATAATGAGATTTGTCTTCTTGGATGTCATTGGGAGATTGAGAGCATTAAGGTGAAAGGGGATGTAGGCCTCTGAGGCTCCCTCTTACCATGTGTTTTGGTCAGCCACAGGCATGCCTTTTGAAATATACCAAAGATTGGTCGGTCTTCACAAAGGGTATTTATTTGGGGTAGAAGCTTACAGTTACCAGGCCACAAAGCATAAATTTCTTCCCATACCAAAGTCCACATGTTGCAGCAAGATGGCTGCTGACGTCTCCAGGGTTCAGGCTTCAGGGTTCCTCTGTTCCCGGGGCTATGTCTCTCCGGGCTTAGCTTCTGTTTCCTTCACGAGTTCAGCTGTAGTCCATGAGGCTTTCTATGCTTTGCATCTCTCCACAAGGCCAGCTATAGACTCTTGGGCGAATGGCTCATTCCAACATCAGAACTGCTTCTCAAACCTCCTTCTCCAAATCTCCTGCTTCTCTCATCCTGCTTCTCTCAATCTGCTTCCTCTGCTGCCTCTTGTCTAGCCTTTTATACTTGAGACCACACCCACTGAGGGGTGGGGCTCAATGTCTCACTGATGTGGCAGTTAATGCCCTACTCTTAACTTAATCATGCCCAGATGAACAGAGTAGTTTACAAACATAATCTAATCTATATTTTTGGAATTCATAGTTAAATCAAACTCAAACCATTACACCATGTATAAAGGAATTCTGTCCCGGTGCAGAAAACTCCTCTTTATCCCAATGTTTGAAGAAGGGTAAAGGGATGCGTGGCTTTAGACCAAGGTAGATGATGATGATGATGAAAGAGAAAGAGAGAGGATGGGTAGATAGAAGGTGATAGATGGATGGTAAAGATATAGAGAGATATAATTAAAGATTGAAATATATAAAGATATGAAAATAGCTATTTTTTTAAAATCTTATATGCATATTTACATTGATATATAAATCACACATTTTTTGCATTTATATTTTACTTTACATTTTGGAAAACTGTGTGCTATTTACATTTCAATTACAAACCCTTGATAACATTTAATTTTCCAAGCATTTCTGAATGTGTTAAATAATGATATAAAAAATTTACAAATGAAATAAATGCAGATTCCTGACACTCTTTACACTAGGCAGAAATAAGTTGACTGAACTTTCAATTAAAGAAAAAAACACATGTCATATGTGTGTTGCATGCAATGCTGTTTTCAGCTGTTGTCAATTACATTTGTTTCTTTGGGATGCACAGAAGAACCTGCCATGTTGTGTGGGGTATTAAAATATAGCAAATTATCAACTTGGCTCTCCAAAGGAAACAAACATTGTTAATGTCTCTCTTCAAGGACTTGAATTTGGTTTATTGACTAATGCACTCCATTTTCTTGGATACAATGGGAGCTGACTGGCCCAGACAATGAGAATGTCCCTTTGCTGTCTGAAATCTACAAGAACTTAAGCTATTTTTTTCTTCTTGCTGGGATGGGAAAACTTACTGTTGTTGCTCACTATATTGCAAATCAACATAGTTCAAAAAATCACAAAGACAATGAAATCTTTTTCTAGAACTGAAAATAGGCTACAGATTGGGTACAAATTCATCAAACCTTTATTTCTCAATGAGCTTTTTACTAGAATCCCAATACAGCTTGCTTTGGAAATAGTGAAAAGTGGCTGGGAGCAAGTGATATCATGGGAACAGTGATCTTCTGTTAATTTCAACTGTGCTCAGCTGGTTAACCATATAACTCTTCCCCGGTCCCAACATGCTAATTTAGATAGTTTCGGTTATGAATCACTAATCTTACATAGAGAACACCCAATCCATTGCTCAATTTCCTCAGGAATTTCCTGCATTTTGTAATAATCTCCAATGGTATTAAAAATATTACAAATGAGTAAACCAAATTCAAATGTTTTGATGATATCAGAAGTAGACAGTATTTTTGGAGGCAAGATGGCACCGGTTAGTTGTGTAGTCACTGGCTCTGAAGCAGAGGATGGCTGATTGGAGATGGGAGCCTGCCAGGGTGGTCTTTTCTGGGAGTCTGGGGGACAGAGGTATGGAGGCAACTGGACTGTGAGTTGGACTGTTCAACATAAAATCATGAGTTCTTTACTCCCCAGAAGGAAACACAGGCAGCTAAACCCTGTTCTCTGGGTGGAGGGTTGGGCTGTCTGAATCCTCACCAGTAGACCTGTGAGGGGGGGAATAAACTCCAAGAGTGGGAAGTTTCTGCCAAAGGGTGGAGAGGGGTTTCCCTTTTGTGGGTTTAGGCACCAGGACCCCCTAGAAGTTTTTGGGAGTGAATTCACTGGCTGGAATTGGTGCTGGGCTGAGGGGAGAGGTGAATCTGCTGTACATGGCTAATCTACCTAACTGTGACTCGGATGCTAGGCTCAGCAAATGGCAGTGCCAGCAATTTTACAGCGACATGCTGAGTAACACAGTCTCAGCTTCCCTGGGGGAGTCAGGCAGTGGGAAGTAATAGATAAGTCTCCACAAGCCTATTTGGGGTCCCCTCACAGGAGGGGGTGGTCTAGAAGAGGCATTCTTTAAGGACCCTTATTACATTAAAAAAAGAGAGAGAGAAATGTATTGACTTTCTTTAATCACCAAATTCTGCCTCAAAGCCTGCAGAGAGAAGGCTGCAGGGCAATTGATTAATGAACACAGGCTGAGAGTCTCCACAAGGGCCCAAAAGGAATGCTGTTTTTCCTTATCTTTGACTGCATGCTTGTGTGCTTCTTACCTCTACTCTCTCCTCTTTATTTTTTTTTAAATTAGGTGCTTATAGCATTTTTCTTCTTTGCTGGTCTTCTATACCCCTGACTTTTGATCCTCTGTGTATAGTGATTGTGTCTACCAAGACTATCTCTTCTCCTTCCTTCATCTTTCTACCTTCAGCTTTCTGTTGTGGTTCTTACATTCCACCTTTTTTCATTTGCTCTCAACTTCACCCTTGTTAACTTCTATCTTGTCTATTCTGTTTTCTTTTCTTTCTTTCTTTTTGTATTAGCTGTTTTCTTTCAGCCTTTTCTTTATTAGATTTCTCTCTCCTCATCATTCTGGCCCTACTAAATATTCTATATATTTTTTCTCTATTTGCTTCTAGTTACATTGTAGGCACTCCAATTTTCCCCCTATCACCCTACACTGCCTACATGAGTTAAATATTCAATTTAGTAAGTCTGATACAGCCCCTCTTCTAACTTTTATCAATAGTACTATTATCCCTTTTCCTTTCTTAACCCTTTTGATTGCTCTGGCCCTAATCTTCTTCATTCAAAGGAACATAGAAAAAAGCAAGGAAATACAACAAGGAGAAGAAAGTATCAATGAGAAAACAACACAAACACCTAACTACAAGCTAAATAAAATCCTAGAGCAGAAAGAGAAGCTAATCAACTGAATAAACCTATCATGATAAAATGATGACCAGAGGGCAACAAAAAATACAAGCCATACTGAGAAACTGGAAGACATGGACCATTCCAAGAACAAATGAAAAACCAGGAAGAGATGCAGAACATAGAACAAATAATCAAAGCCATCCAAACAAATATCATGGACCAACTTCATGAAGTGAAGGAAGAGATTAAGGATATTAAGAAGACACTGGGAGCACACACTGAAGAAATTGTAAACATACATGAAAAGATAACGGATATGATTTTGAAGACTAGCATAATCCAAGAAATCAAACAGATGATGGATTCACATAACAGCAGATTTGCACAGACAGAAGAAAGAATTAGTGATGTGGAAGATAGTACATCTGAAATCAAACAGATAGTAGAAAAGATAGATAAAATATAGAAAAAATCCAGCAGAGACTCAGTGATTTAACCAATAAGATAAAACCCACAAACATATGCATTATAGGCATTCCAGAAGGAGAAGAGAAGGGAAAGGGAACAGAAGAAGTTTTGAAGGAAATAATGGCTGAAAACTTCCCAACCCTAATGAGGGAGATGGATGTGCAATCCAGGAAACAAGGCTCACCCCAAACATTATATATCCCAACAGGCCAATCCCAAGACATATACTTGTCAAAATGCCCAATGCGCAAGACAAAGAGAAAATACTCAAGGCAGCAAGAGAAAAGAGAACCATCACATACAAGGGAAACACAATAAGATTAAGTGCTGACTTCTCAGCTGAAACTCTGGAGGCAAGAAGACAGTGGTATGACATAGTCAAGGTATTAAAAGAAAAAAAAAACTTCCAACCACAAATTCTCTATCAAGCAAAGCTGGCATTCATAAATTATGGAGAGTTCAAAATAGTCACAGATAAATAGAAATTAAGGGAATATGCCAATAAGAAACCTGCACTTCAAAATACTAAAAGAAGCTCTAAGGCTTGAAAGGAAAATCAGGAGAGAGAGAGAGAGTTGGAGGAGAGTATAAGAAAAACAAAAATAACATAAAGAGAAAGAAAAACTACATAGGACATACATTAACCCCCCAAAAATATGAATATACATTCTTTTGGAGCGCACATGGATCATACTCCAAGATAGACCACAAGCTAAGGCCACAAAACAACTCTCAATGAGTTCAGAATGAATGAGATTATACAACATAATTTCTCTGACCAGAATGGAATGTAATTGGAAATCACTAAGGGCCAGAGAACTAGATTAGGCATGAAGATACAGATGTTAAACAACACACTCTTGGACAAAGAGTGGGTCAAGGAGGAAATCTCACAGGAAATCAGTAACTACCCAAATTGAATGAAAATGACAACACAACATATCAAAACCAATGGGACGCAGCCAATGCAGTACTGAAAGGGAATTTTATAGCTATAAATGTATATATTAAAAAAGAAGAAAGAGCTAAAATTGAAGTATTAACTGCACACCTGAAAGGATTGGAGAAACAACAACAATCTAACCCTAAAGGAAAAAGAAATAAAGAAATAACAAAGATCAAAGCAGAGCTAAATGAAATAGAAAAGAAGAAACACTAGAAAAAATAAACAAAACCAAAAGCTGGTTCTTTGAGAAGATTAATAAAATCTGTCTCTTCTATTCAAACCTATGTTTGATGCCAGAGTTTTAGGTGTACTTCAATAGACTGGAGACTATGGGCTGTCCATGTGCCAGCTGGGTCCAGAGACTCTGTGAACTTGCAACTCCTACACTACCACTCAATGGACTCACCCAGGACACTTAGTTTTGACTTGATGATGGATGACTGCTATACTGGAGAATGGAGGGAGCCTGCAGCTGCAGGCAGGATAATCTCTTCCATCATATCTACCAGATATAAGCCCCCTCTCACTTGGTGGTGGAGGGGACATCACCATCCTAGACTCCTCAGGATTGGGGGAAGTGCTATGGACTAGAGTGGAGTTGTTGGTGTTATAGACTTGTGATTTATGCAATGGAAGAAATTACAAAATCATGTGGACCCAGGGGCCACTCGACACTTTGGGGGCAGGGAGAGGGAAGGGCAGTTTAATACAGGGTCTTTTTGGGACTTGGGAATTTTCTTCGGTGATGTCGCAATGGAGGAGATAGTCTATTTTATATCATTTTGTATCAAGCAGAACTGTGTGGGAGAGAGTGTTGTCTACAGTCTGAACTGTGGTCCATGCATGGTGGCAAAGACCCAAAATGTGTATATCTATTACAGGTGATGTGTAAAATTTCTGTGTAACATTAATGTAAATTGATGTATCCTAAAAAAATAAAAATTAAAAAAAATAAGTAGACAAATGAAGCCCAGATATTTAAAACCCCAGTCCTTTCTGGCCACATAAAGGCATATTTTTAAGTTTATGATAGTTTGACATAATGATAAAGAAATTTTGACTTTATCATCCCAAAATATTGCCTAATTGACTCAAAATTATTTGATTAATTTTTCTTCCCTAAATTTCATGTCAATTTGTAAATATTTAAATAGTCCAGGAGTATCAAATCTCCATCCAAATAATAGTTGAGAGTATAAGTATTTCTCTTATAGGTGGTAGAAATAGAATCACCATGAGGTGGCAGGGTGGTACCATAAATTAAATGAAGATCCTCCTGAATAAAGAGTAACAGACACAAATTGAAAGCAAATTCATTGTTGTAATGTACTTTGATGATCATTCATTTCCTCCCCCTTTCTTTCAAAGATAAGGCCACAAATGTTCAAAGATTGTAAATTACTATATTCCTGCAACAACTCACTTATTAATATTTTATTTTGGCTTTTCCCATCTATTAATTTTGAACGGAGACTTATATGTTTGTGTTTAGTCACTTCCACAATAATCAATTTTAAAAAGAATATACAGAGTTGATGATCAAACAACAACCAAACAAATAACCACTGACCCTGATGTGTGTCTACAATTGTTTCATTTAATATATTTTAAATTTAAATATCACTGTAGTAGGTTGAAAGGAGAATTACATGCTTTCAGCAAATACAACTTGACTGATTACTATGTTCTAGGCATAGTTGTAGGAGGACATAGTGAATTAAGCAAAATCCATTCCCTATAAATCTTATTGTTTAGTAGGGAAAATATGCATGTGATTTCAATACAGTGTAATACGTTCAACAATAATGATGCATAAAGAACTAATGAGATCACTTTGGACTGATCAGACACAGAGGTTGGGCTTGAATGAGGAAGGAAGTAGGAATATTCTCCTGTCCTGGAGCCAATGAAATGACTGTATAGTCCTAAGGGCAGGATGAAATTGGTACAGTGAAGAAGCAAGGCTGAAGAAGTCAAAAGGGGAATTAAGTCCAATGTTCCAGTTAAAGGGTAATGGTGTTGTTAGTAAGCTTAGTCAACATGGTTAGAACATGTTGCAGGGATAAATGGATGCAGTGAAAATAAATATAGAGACCTAAATGGAAACTATGTGACAGTTTGAAGCTTTTTGTGGATCCCAGAGAAGATCATGGTCTTAAAGTTAAACCATTCCTGTGGGTGTGGGATCTTTTGATTGGATTACTTCAGGGAGGTGTGACCCAGGGTGGGTCTTGGTCCTTTTGCTAGGGTCCTTTAGAAACTGAGGACTGAAAGCACCAGGAGCACAGAGAAAATACCACAGAGATGGAGAGAAGGAATGCAGGGGCTCAGAGAGGAATCCAGGAGAGAGAAGACACAGATGGAGCAGCCAGAAGCTGAAGCAACAAAACTAGGAGAGAAGCAGATGCTTCCATATCCCTTGCCACATGGAAGGAGTCCAGAATTGCCTTTAGCTGAACTTCAGCAATACAACTCTTCTGATGATGCCTTGGTTTGGACACTTTCACAGCCTCAGAACAGTACACTTTTAACCTAGTAAATTTCCATTGTAAATGCCAAACCATTTCTAGTATGTTGCTCTCAGTAACTCTTAGCAAACTAAAACAGGAGACAAGCCTCAAAGGCCCCTGTATGTATGCCATGCTAAGGAGTTTATCAAGAAAGACTGTGGAATCAGTGAGGTTGTATGAAATAATAAAACACATATTGTGTGTCAGAAAATGCATTTGGGCTTCAGTCTGAGGGAAAAGACTGTGTTCACTCTTTAATGTTTTTATTAGACTTGGGGACACATGCTGGAGTAGCCAGGATCCTTCTCAAAAAATGATAAACTGAGGCAACAATAGTGTTTGCCATTTACCTAGAATTCAGAGTTGATTACTCTTTCTACTGTTTTTCTCTCCTCTGGTGTAGGCATTATGTCCTTTCTTTCTTGGCCAAAAAGAATTTCACACATTTATTCCTCCAGCAAATTGGAAACTGGTCTTATCTTACTTTCTAGATACACAAGGGAAAAAAGATGATTTGATTGATATTAATATTATTGGGCCTTTGAACAAAGTTTTAAAAATAAAGTTCAGCTTCACCTTGATCAAATTATCCTAATGGGAATATACAAACTCACAGAGGTACTGGAATAAAATTTCTGCCAAGTTAAATATCTCTTAGTTAAACCTGTTTGGAAATCAAACAAGTACCATGTATTATCTTTGTATTCATTTTCCCAAGAATCTGTGATAAATATACAATGTGAGTATTTATAAAGAATATATGCCAACATGAATGTTGAAGATAGATTTCTTCTTTTCTTAAAAATTGAAATAAAATTGGGAAAAGGCCCTTGAATTTTCTATGGTAAAAACTGAAACCTTTCCTTAGAGAGTAGGTAAGTGCTAAAAGGATTCTGTTAAACTGTTTACATATTGAGGTTTAGTAATACATATTCATTGAATTTATCAGTTGATTTGGATTCTATGGAAGCAGTGGCTTATTGCATATATCTTAGATTTAAATAGACCACCTAGAGAATTGAATATGGGACACCTATTCAGTTTTATTTAAGCAGCCTTCAATTAATCACTGTCCATGATCAAAAATATATATAATTTTGGTATTTATTATTAAAATAGGTATAATTTTTTGTGTGTCTTGACTAATATATATTGGAAAACTCTGGCCATAATATAGTAATAAAAATGCAGTCAAATGTTGAAACTATTGTTCCTTATACTTGATAATATAGAGCATCTCTTGTGGCTTTATATTTTTATAGAATCCATGTATGGTAATTTGTGCTTTCTGTGTCATTTAAATAAGTGAATTCAAAGGAGGACAACAATAATCTCTTTTGCATGATTTCTGAAAAGTTGAGAGGAAATAAATGAAGCAGTAGATGAGTGATTTATATTTCAGAGAAGGGTACAAAGAAATCTTGAAACTCAGAGACCTAAGATTCAACACAAATTTGAAGAACATAAAGTTTTGTTTTATTTTGTTTCCATTATGTCCAGTTCTAAGAGAATATGCAACACTGGCCCTAACACTCACCAAGTTAAAATACCCTTAGAGAGATAAGCTAAAATATTTAATAAGTGCACAAAAATAAATAAACAATATAAA
>PVKH010027962.1:0-12923 GCA_004027955.1 Chaetophractus vellerosus
TATGTAATAAAAAATAAAATAAACCTTTAAAAAATAAAATAAAATAAAATAAAAATAAATTTAACCAGCTCTAACGGTGCTTAAAAAGTAGAATTCTAAAAGACCGCCCCAATTAAAGAAGCTAAAAGAATCAGACTTCAGTTATAAGGTAAATGGGGCTAAGCTAAAGACAAAGGAGAATCAGGGTACAAGAAAAAAGGTATTATTAGTATTTTAAAACTTTAAGTACTATGGGGCCAGAAAGAAGAAATTTATTTTGTCAAGAAAATTCTTTAAATTTCTGTGGACCACTATCTAATTTAACCTGACTAGTCAGCTTATTTAACCAGCATAACTAACATGGAATCTAAAAGAGTGAATGAGATTTTGATATTCTGTAGAGAGTTGTAATACCCTGATGCATTTCAAAGTGTTTTGGTTATAAGATAGAAAGGCATTTGCAAAGTCCCCTAAGGGGCTGGGAAAAAAACAGAAATAATAAACTTCTTCACCTGAGAAATTCCTACTACTCTCAAACAACAGGAGCTCCCAATTTAAATCTTTGAAAAAGAAACATGGTAGAAAGCTGACTCCTCAAGCTTGCACTCATGAAACTTATTTCAGTAATGACAAAGTTAAACCCAACCATAATTAATGCCAAGAGTCATCTCTAGAGAACCTATTTGTTACTCAAATGTGGCCTGCCTCTCTAAGTCAAACTCTCACTATCTACCCCCTCCCCCAACATGGGGGTGGACTTCTAAGAATAAATTTTTCTCTGGCAATGTGGAATTTAACTTCCAGAGATTTTTCTCTGGAAAAGCAGGACTGAACAATTCCCAGGGATGGGCCTCCCTGACAACATGGGATTAGACCAAAAGGGAGGAAAGAAATAGGACAGAAAATGTTTTAATGGCTAAGAGATTTCAAAGAGAGTTGAGAGGTCATTCTGGAGGATACTCTTATGCAGGCTTCAGCCAGATAGTGAAAAAAAAAAAGTCACAGTAGGCAAAGCCCAAAAGAATACTCTGAACTATATTTAAGAAAAGCTATAAAACCATTTCCCCAGTGTAATATGGTTATTTAAACCTATAATTCTCAATTTACCTGTTTATTTTTCAGAAAGTCTCTGAATTATTCCTATGCCAGACAAGTCATAGAACCCAGAGGTCAAAAGGACAACCAGCTTTCTCTCAAGATGTCCGTTTTCAGCATGAAGAAGCCAGAAAGCTCTGATGTCCAGGTTATCCCCAAGATTGGGAATTTTATAAACAGAGAAAGAAGAGTTGTAACCAAGGGTTAAGAATTAACAAATAATTATGATTACTGTATTAGTCAGCCAAAAGAGGTGCCTTTGCAAATATACCAATAATTGGTTAGTTTTTATAAAGGATATTTATTTGGGGTAGAAGCTTACAGTTATCAGGCCACAAAGCATAAGTTTCTTTCCTCACCAAAGTCTGTTGCCACGTGTTGGAGCAAGACAGTTGCTGACTTTTGCCAGAGTTCAGGCTTCTGGGTTCCTCTCTTCCCAGGGCTGCGTTTCTCTCCCAGCTCAGCGCCTCTGTTTCTTCCACAAGGTCAGCTGTAGACTACGAGGCTCTCTAGGCTTTGTGTCTCTCTACAAGGCCAGCTGTAGACTATCAGGTGAATGGTTCACGTCTCTTCTCCCGGGGCCTTCTCTCCAACATCAAAACTGCTTCTCAAATACTGCTTCTCAAATCTACTCCCTCTGTCCTTTTATATTTGATTCCCCCACCCACCAAGGGGTGGGGCTCAAAGCCCTACTGACTTGGCCCAGTCAACACCCTAATCATAATTTAATCATGCCCAAATAGCAGATTAGTTTACAACCATGATTCAATATCAATTTTTGGAATTCATAATTACATCAAATGGCTACAATTACTAAATAAAATAGTAAAAGGTTAATACTTGAAATTACTGAAGTTGGCTGGAGTTGTCTCACTTCTGTTTATGGTTACTCTAGACTTAACTTCACCCTTGTGTATGCTCACTATTGTGATGGTAATTCTAGATTGAGCTCAACTTTGGGTATACTTCCTATTGGGATGATAACCACTCCACATACCTGTTTAATGTCTATATGAAAGACCTGGTAACTGACCTTTGTTCTATATGCCCTATCCCAAACCCTTGAGACCCCTGTCCATCTTGTTCAGCCCCTTGATGTTATTAATGAAGAAACCTGTGTTCAGCTCCACTGCAATTATTCATTAGCACCCTGGTGTTATAAAATATTAGAATTTCTGCAGATCAGAGAGAGAGTTTTGGGCCAGAAGGCCACTGTGCTCCATTGCTTGTGCAACCAATAAAACTCTTTCTCTTTGAAACCCTGGTGTCTCAGGAATTGGCTTTAAAGATGCACTGGGAGGAAAATGGATGTGGCTCAAGTGATTGGGCTCCCATCTACCATATAGGAGGACCAGGATTTGATTCCCGGGGCCTCCTGGTGAAGGCAAGTTGGTCCGAGCAGAGAGCTGGCCCACGTGGAATGCTGGCCCATACAGAGAACTGGCACAGCAAGATGACAGAACAAAAAGAGACACAAAGGAGAGACAACAAGAGACACAGCAAACCAGGGAGCTGAGGTGGCTCAAGAGATTGAGTGCCTCTCTCCCACTTCAGAAGGTCCCAGGATTGGTTCCTGGTACTGCTCAAAGAGAAGACAAGCAGGCACAGAAGAACACCCAGAGAGCAGACAGAGAGCACAAAAACAACGAGGGGAGGGGGAAGAAATAAATAAACAAATAAATCTTTTTTTTAAAAAGGTAAAAAAAAAAAAAAAAAAGATGTACTGAGAGAGAAGAACCCGCTTTTGCTCCATATGACTGACCTCTATCACCAACCAGCTTCTGCCAGCCCCTACAAATCCTTACCTGAGATGCTGAACAAATATTAATGGATTCTGCTTTGAAGGGGTACAAAATTATTTTTAGTCTGAAGCACCCCTTCATCTACATCTGACCCTCCCAGAAACCAAGTTTTCTCAGTTGGACAGTACATTTCCATGCATCAGCCTTCACCTGGACCCCTCCCCACCTGTGTTTTTCTGAGCTTTGGTTTAGAACTCTTTCCTGGCCAAGTCCTGCTCAGCTGGGCTTAAGCGTCCTCTATGGCAGGAATATGCGTAGCCAGATGAGGTTTCCTTCCCCCTCAACCCAGCCCTTTAAAAAATGAATATATATGTAGAGTCCTTAGAACAGGGCCTGGTATATAGAAAGTAATATTTAACTTTTGATAAGACAGAATAAATAGAGAATTTTAGAAGCTCCCAACATAAGCAAGAAAAGGATGGCTTTGTGCTATAGACTCCCTAAAGAATCTGAAGGACTTAAAACCTTCTCTGCTGAGAAGGACTTGAGTGATCCCTCCAGACAGAGCTGGGCAGAGGGAACAAAAAAGTTAAGGACATAGTAGTGTAGCCAGATTTTCTCTAGGTTCTTGGCTAAGCTATGAGAAATGAATTTCAGGAGCAAGCCAGATTTGTTAGGCCAGTAATTTATTAAGGAATGGTGAGAAGAGAAATGGGAGAAAATAACAGACCATGGGTCCCAGGTAGAGAGGAAGGGGCTGAAGAGTGATAAGGAGGGCTGATTTACAGACTACAATTCCCTTTTATAGGTTATAAATGCCCAGGTCTATTTGCATGTTCATCATGGCAGGGGGGGCAAGAGGGTGAGAGCAAGAGTCAAAAGGCAACAGAGGGGGGCCAGTTCAGCCTTTGCACTTGCCTTTTGAACCATTAATTATTCTGCCCCTTTGCTAATGACAGAGGAAGAGTCCCAGCTGTTTGCTGTTTTGATTGATTACTCCACCCATCAATCACCCGGGAGGGCCCAATGATAAGGCCCCTGGAGAATATCCAGGGCTTCTCCTGGATTCTGGAGGAAATCTCGTTCCAAATGGGGGACTCTCGTAGGGGTCTTCCAGCAGCCATCTTGGGGGTACCGTTGTCCACATATTTAATGGCGAAGGTTTTTCTGCCAGGTTCCAGATCCATCTATTGATTCCCTAACTAGCCTGCTTCAGTAGGAGAGGAGATACTCAGTTGTCCACAGGTGGACACGGTTTGTAAGCATTGGAGACTATTTTAAAAGTAATATTTTGCGTTATCTAATATTAAAATTTTATTTTGGGTAAAGGATTGGACTTGTCCAGCTTCCCAAAAATTCGATGTAGAGCTGTGGCATTACCTTCTTTTTCCCCCCACATCCTACCTTCCATTCATTTCCCAACCAGTTTAGATTTTATGATCCATTACTTGCCTTTTTTGACAACATCAACTCTTTTGCCCTCATTGTGGCAAAATCCCAATGCTGGATAAATCCAACATTTGGCAGTTGATTCTGCTGATTAGAAAATCTTCCCCCTCTCCCCAAATATATTGGTTTCACCAAAGATTCAATAACTTCAACTGGGTTCTCAGTCCTGCTTGACCTGCCACACCCCAGGTCTGGTTACCCCCTCTCCCATGCACTTCTAGCAACTGCATGTAACTATTGAAGCCAGCTAGTAAAATGGGGAATCAATAGACAGATCTGGAACCTGGCAAGAAGTCCACGTGGACATCAGTACCCCCCAAGATGGCTGCTAGAAGACCCTAGCGAAATTTCTGTCATTCAGAATGAGATTCCCTGGAAGCCAGGAGAAGCCCTGGATATTCTCTGGGGACATTATCATTGGGCCCACCCATGGGAATGATGGGGGGCTAATCAATCGAAACAGCAAACAGCTGGGGCTCCTCCCCTGTTATTAGCAAAGGGGCAGAATAATTAATGGTTCAAAAAGCAAGCGCAAAGTTCACATCTCTCTCCCGCTCTCTCTTGGCTCTCTTGGCTTCTACACCTTGCTTTCTCTGTGTCCCCCCTGCATGGAACAACACGCAAGTAAAACCTGGACATTTATAATCTATAATGGGAAATTATAGTCTATAAGTCATTTCTCTTTATCACTCTTCTGCCCCTTACCCTCTACCGGGGACCTGTGATCTGTTATTTTCTCCCATTTCTCTTCCCTCCCTACCTTAATAAATTACTGGCATAACTAACCCAACGTGCTCTGAAATTCATTTCTGCAGGAACTTAGACAAAATCCGGTTACACTATCACTTGTGCTACTGAATTGAAACTATTGGTTTAACAGTCTGATCTTCATTCTTAAATGTGCAGGTTTTTTTTTGTTTTTGTTTTTGTTTTTATTTTTGTTTAGGTTTCCTACACAAGTATTAGCATGCCAGGTAGACCTTTCAGGGTTGTCACCTATAATGCAAGGGCTTAGGACAAATTCCACAACATCACACAGCATAGGTTAGGGAATAGGCTTTACTGGGGAAGAGGAAAGCTCAAAAGGTCAGGGTCAGTGAGGCAGTGGTCACCCAACATAACCATTAGGGTCAAGGCGTAGCTGGTCAGTGTGTGAGTTCTACTCCAAAGGAGAAAGTGGACTTGCTCATAAAGGAATAAACAGATTGCGTGGTGCTAAGGAGTCTGGACTTAGGGTGCTAGCATTTTATAGAGGTTGATTTAAAATACCAGCTGCCCCACACCTGGGTACCTTGAGGCCGATGTGCAGTCACCAATGGAGCAGTAGGAAAGGCAGAGAGTGTTGGGAGCCAACATATTGCCAGCATGCCTGTCTAGCTGCAAAGCCACTAGAGAAAGGCCATGTAGCAATAAGGAACTGCAAAGCAGTCCCCAGTTGCTGGTTTCCCTATCAACCCCAGCAGGAAATCTGTGTTTGTGCTTTTTATCTCACTTCAGTCTTTCTCTGAGCTTTTCTTAGTAGTAGAGAGCATACCTCTGCAAAAAATTCTAAATAATAATCAAGTTACAGCAAAACTGCTTTTGAGAAAGTTGTTAGGATTTGTAGAAAAAAATTACTTAGCCTTAATCACCATTATGCTGTGCTCACATTTTATAAATATAGATCAACAAGGACCTCTAATAAGAGGAATAGAGAAGAAATGCTTTAACACATTTTGCTTTTATGTAGAGCCAAGAAATCCTTGCAGTTAATCGACCCTGGTGAAAAAAATGTCAGAAGATATTGGTGAAGAAAAACAATTGGGACTCTTTTGAAACCTACATCATGTGAGGACCCTTTTGTAGTGTAGGTTGACATTGTGGACATGAAGTGGCGCTGTGGGTATTATGGAGGACAATTGTCTAGTAATTCTGTACCTTGTACTAACATAGAAATGTAATAAGGACTGTGATTTTAAACTATGATGCATAAAAGGGGAAAAACTAGTTAATGTTCTGCTAACCCAGAGAAAATGACGCCGGTGCACTGTGTAACTCATGCCCTCAATTATGAAAAACAATGGTGCATGCACTCTGTACCTTGGGGTGAGGGGAACTTAGAAAAATATGCATAGCAAAAAATAGGTCAGAGGAAAACAATGAGATCAGAAGAAAGGTATAAAAATAAAATTGAGACATGGCAAAGAGGAATAAGAATAAGAGATAGAATAAGAATAAGAATAAGAGATAGAATAAGAATAAGAATAGGAATAAGAATAAGAGATAGAATAAGAATAAGAATAAGAGATAGAATGAAGAATGTAGAATAAATAAAAAAGGAAGAAGAATAAAAATGTAAAGAAGCCAGAGCTAGCAACCTTGTGTGTGTCTGTGTATCTTTTTCACCGAAGCCGATCGGTAGCCCCTCTGAATGCCAAGGCTGGTGCTTGGCAAGAGAGGAGGCTTCCAGTCTCACGGTTGCTGTCCCTCCTGCTGAGAATGAGGCTGCCCCTGGGGTCCCAGCTGACCCTGTAAGAATTGACAAACGATTATGATTACTGAGTCGTTATATAGATGCTTTTTTCCCCTCATTTTTTCCCAGCATATTATAGAATAGCCAAAAGTTAATACCTGAAATTACTGAAACTGGCTAGATCAGCCTCACCCCTGTGTGTACTTACTATTGTGATGGTAACCATTCTACCCTCCCATGTTTGCATCCATAAAAACCTAAAATCCTAAAATCAGGGAGGCAGTTTTTTGGTTACTAGGCCACTGCACTCCTTTGCTTGAGCAAACAAATAAACTCTTCTCTCTTTGAAGCCAGGAATTGGTCTTTAAAGAGTATCGGAAAGAAAGAACATACTTCTGCTTTGTATCAACCCTAGCTGAGCACCCAGAACTATTCTTGGACAATTCTGTTTCTACGTGCCTATTGTTGCCAGCTTGGATGAGCCATAGGTTAAGCAAGGAAAGGGTTTAATGAGAAGCAAAAGAAAGCAAGAGCACACACTCTGAGACCTGAGTGGGGACATGCTCAAGGGCGAGGTCCGAGCTGACCTCCTCCCCCTTCCTTCCTCCATGTAAATAAAGACTTGGGAGTTGCAACATTCTCATTGGTTCTGAGTATGCAGAAGAAGGATTGGAAACACAACCTTTTCTTTGGTTCTGAGTGTCTGACGGCCTGAGTGGGGGTCAGGGGAGGGGGTACAAATGGGCTTCTGGTTATCTGTTGTCTTCACATATTCAGCCTTGGGCAGGTGACTCCTCCTTTGTTGGCAGGACTTTTCTTTGTCAAGCCAGGCAATGAGAGCAGAAGTTTTACACAGAACTGTTTTGTCCTTATCACCCTAGTGCTTTCACCCTTTTTCCCTCAGTTCCCTGTTCTAGCCTGCCTCACTATAACTGGTTATCTTTTTTATTTTCTCTCTGAGGGATAAAGATTCCAGAATTTTCTAGAATTCTCTTCCCAACACTGAAGTTTTATTTTATTTTATTTTATTTTTAAAGATTTATTTATTTTATTACATATCTCCCCTTCCCCCCTGCTGTGGGGATGCGCCGAGATTGGACACTGGGCAGGCGCGGCTCTCCCCGCTTGTGGGCGGTCTCTGCGTCTGTTCACGGCAGGCTTTCAGTTCGCGGGTGGCTGGCTGCGCTCCATCCGCGGGCGACCTGCCCTGCCCGTGGCGGCTCTTGCCATGTCCGTGGCAGCTTCCTGCCCTGCCCACGGCGGCTCCGGCCCGCCCATGGCGGCTTGCCATTCTCAAGGCGGTCTGCCGGCTAGGAGAGGTCCCCGGGAATCGAACCCGGGGCCTCCCATGTGGTATGCCGACGCCCTATCCACTGGGCTATCCAGCCGGCCCCAACACTGAAGTTTTAAAAGTTCATATTCTAAAAGGAGATCTCGCTCAAATTAGAAGTGAGATCAGTACAGGAGGCGTTAGGATAATGATTTCAAAGTGCTGAGGTGGGCAGTAGGCAGGTGGGGCCTAGGTTACCGGGGAGGCACAGGCCCTGTAACTCGGGCTTTTTTTCACTCCTTCCAGTCTAATGCCTCACTCCCCTCTCCCCTATCTCCCTATCCCTCCCCATCATGGTCAAATACTTCCTTTCCCCCGCCCCCCACAGTGCCAATTTGAGATTATTTTTGTGAATCCCCAAAAGAGAGGGATTATGTTTGTAAACTGGTCTGTTCCTCTGGGTGTTATATGCTTTGAGGGTATTAAATGCAAAGGTTTTTGGTTTACTTGATAAAATCAATTTCAGGCTTTTGATTTGTCAGTAAGACGTGACTCAATTTGTCTCCGCCCCCTTTGTGGGCTGATATAAAGGGATACTCACTCAAGAAGCTACACAAGAAGAGAGAGAGTGAGCTCTGTCATGTTTGATCCTGGGGCCCTGGGGAGAGATGAGCCATTCGCTTGATAGTTTGCAGCTGAAGAGAACAGAGCAGCTGAGAAGGCCCGGAAAGAAACAAGCCCCATGCCAGAGACCGGTAAATCCCTGAGAGACCAGGCAGAGATCACATGTCCTTGCTTCAATACATGGCGGCTGATTTGGTGAGAAAGTACCTCTTATGGTACCTTGAGTTGTGCTTTCCATGGCCTTGGGACTGTAAGCTTTTACCCAAATAAATGCCCTTTATAAAAGCCAACGGATTTCTAGTACTTTGCATCAGCCTTTGGCTGACTAATACACCCGGCCCAGGCCTGATAAGGACCGCCTTGACCCTCAGGCGGTCCCTGGTTCCCTTCCCATCTCCCCTTTCTCCACCTCACCCCAGGTGCTCCCTGAAGCCATTTCTTAAAACTTGGTCTTCTCACTTTAAAAAACTCTACATATGGAATAAATCATTGAAGAATAACTGGAAACTCTTGTGTTGTTGACTTAGGCCTGATATTTCACAATGTGCAGGAATCAGACAGCCCTGATATTGCATAATATGCTGGCTTTGCAACAGTTGAATGGATATCTGAAAACACAACCCAAGCTGCGTATGTTTCTAAAAGTACGGCCAAATGACTTCAGGTGAGCAGAATACTTTTCAACAGATTAGAATACCTTTCATGTCAGAATACATATTGGAAATGCTTAGCCACCTTGAGGTTGAGGGACACTGCAGCCCATTCCTGGCTAGTCCAGCCCTCAAGTCCAAAAGGCAGAGTTATTCCCTCTCTCAAACAACTAGTCCTGACCCTATTCCCTCTCTTGGCTGCCACGTCATTATGAGAATGCTCCTGCTGTCCTGCTGCTGGGCTCCATTTTCACTGCTTTCCTTCTATTTATTTAGTTATTTTTACATATATATATATTAATATCTCAAGAGATATTTTGTAAGAAACTGGCTCATGCTATAGGGCAGACTGCTGGGAGGCTGAAAATTCAGCAGGATATGATGCTGCCAGAGTCTTGAGGCAGAATTTCTTCTCCAGAAAGGCTGCTTTGCTCTTCAGGCCTTCAACTGACTGGGTGAGGCCCACACACATTGTCCCGGGTGATTTCCTCAGCTGATTGTAGGTGTTAACCATATCTACAAAATAACATCCTAGCAACACCTAGATCAGTGTTTGATTAAATAACTCAGTACTATTGCCCAGCCAAGTAGACACAAACTAAGCAGCACAGTGGCGACCAGGCCCCCCTGGCAGAGAGCGCCACAGGCTCTTGGAAAGCATCCTTCCACCCACATCCCAGAGCAGGCGGGGTGGAGAGCTTGCCCTCTCTAAGGTTGGTAAATCCTGGAGCAGCCCGTGTGAGTGCCCACTTCTCCCTGGAACTCTGCTCTTATGAAACCCTGCAGCAAGCCCGGGGCCTCGCACTTACTCTCTCCCCAGAGAGTCGGCATCTGCTTGCCGGGCTCTGCAGTCTGGATAGGCCAGGGGGGCCTAGAGAGGCTGGAGCATCAGGGGCAGCTCTGCCCTCTCCACAGAAGCAAGGAAAGCCATGGCCGCAATGCCTGTGGGCCAGGGAGGAGGCTGGGGAGGGCCCGGGGCCTTTAGGGCCCACTCAAGGGAAACCCCATTCTGTGTAACTTGAAACTTGCTCGCGTTAATTGACCAAAGGCCCCAAGGAGTCTCCCCTTAATCTCAAGGTGACCTATCAGCAAGGGTGAAATAACACGGATTGTGCTTGCCTAAATATCCCAGTGTGTGACTCAGCAGCTCAAAGGACACTCCTGAGGGACTCCCAGGTCCAGCAGCTTAGACTGGTGCCACGCGGCCAAGCCTCCAGGCATGTCGTCACTCAGAGCCCTCTTGGCAGGTCCAGGACAGCTCCCTAACTCCCGGGGGACAGCCACACCTCCCCTCTGGCACCCTGTCTTGGCTCCACAGATGCCTTGGACCCTCTCCCCAGAAGGGCTGATTAGGGGTGCACAGCCCTTGGGATGCAGCCCGTCCACCTCGTGCACAGGCTGAGGTGGCAGAGTGCCAGAACAGAGCAGGGACACACAGGCTTTGGTGAGCGTGGGAAAGCTGGGCCTTCTATGCACCAACTCTACAGCCCTTGCTACATTTCCTCATCTGTCTAATGGGGAGAACAAACACAACTCCCCATAAGCATGGCCAGAAGTTTCAGTGAGAGGCTGGTCGAGGCACCCAGTCCTGTGCCTGACCCACAAGCAGCTAAGACATGCTGGCACCTGCCTCTGGGTCCCATGGTGGGGTGCACTGGTTCCCCCCTTAGGCTCAGTGGTGGACTGCACTGGCCCAGGGTCCCAACCCATCAGCACACCTGAATCACCTGTGGAGATTTTCTGGACCAGGACAGTGCCCTACCTGGACTGGGTCCCAGCTCAGGGTGATGAGCAGGTCAGGTAGATGGCCTGAACAGCTTCTGGGGACCTTCTGAATTTTAAAAACATCCCCAGTTGTGCTTTCCAGCCTTCAGAACCTCTTCCCCAGCTTCATATTCTTTGGAGAGGTTAATTACATAAAACAACAGGGCTGGGATGTTGGTGATGTGCAGTCATGGGCCTACCGGGCTGGACGTGATCCTGGGGACAAACAGTAGATGAGCAGCTCCAAGGCCCCAGTCCAGCCCCAGTCCTGGCAATGGGGGTTAAGTCACAGGGCAGGGCCTAGGGGCAACAACCTGGATGCTAGAGAGACGGATGTGCCCATTCAAGTCTCTGATTTGTTTGTAATGGGACAGGACACTACAATCCATTCAACACTGGACTGGACACTGCGGTGATTAGAGGGCAGGGAGGCGCAGGGCAAGGAGTTACGAATGTCCAGGGCAGAACCCTCCAGAAGACTCGGCCCTTACCCCATGGGGCAAAAATGAAAGTTATATGATCACCATTGATTCAGATTAGATGGGAGACAGCGAGCCAGGGCCTCAGCATGAGGCCAGCGTCAGCACAGAGGTTCAGACTGGTCAGTGCAACAAAGCCCAAGCCTGCTGGCCAGCACCACAGATGCAGGGCAGGCAGTACAGGTAGGCAGACAGCCGGGCAGGGAAGGAGACAGGCTTTTCTTGCTGGGGCCATGCCTTTATTCCGAGTACCCCTTCCCCCACTGCAAGGCCGGGAGGAGGCTGAGGGCTGGCGCTAGAATGGAGAGCCCCAGACAGGAAAGACCAGAGTCACCCAGGCCACGCCTGCCCCTGCTGTTCCTTCTCACCTTCCATTCTAGGCTGGTGGGTGCAGCACTGCCAGGACTGTCTCTGAAGACTGCTGGGACACTATAGCCACTCTGGGAGTGACTCTGTCCCCCTTGCTGCTTTGGATGGCAGAGAGGCAGAAAGGGGATTTGGGGAACGTGGGTGAAAGATGCCAGAAGCACTTGGTATATTCATGCAGCATGCTCCAAGCATATTTTCTGGCACTGATGCGGCCTCTCCCATTACTGCCCAGAGGCCTACCAGGCATGGGACTGCCCATTATCCCCCAAAGGCCAGGCAGCCATGATGTACAGTCCACTGTTTCCATTTTGCATCTGGCCTGGACTCAGAGCTGTAGCTCATGGAAGGAGTCTGGGAAGGGCCAGGCTGGCCTTGGGAACCCACGGGGGCGCTTGTCCTCAGCTCAGCTCACAGCTGTGCTTCAGCTGAATGGAGCAGTCCATGATCCAATGAGCAGTTGAGATCCTTTCAGGACAGCAGGAGGCCTGCAGGGCCCCCTGTTATCTGACCACTCTTGCTGGGAAGCTAAGCCCCAGAGCACTAAGGCCCAGAACACTGTGCTGGGGTGAAAAGCTTCCCCCCACCAGCTTCACGTGGAGGAGCAGGGGCTGTCACCCCTACTCCAGGCTCCTCCTGGGCTGGCTCTGGGTGAGGGACTGGCATTTCCAGTATTTTGTCTTATGTTGCTCTAAACTCCTGTGTCTTTAGGGTCAAGTCTGTCCATAACACTTGTGTTCCTGCCTTCAGGCAGAAAGTTCATTCTAGCTGTGGAAGGAGCTGGAAAGAGGAGGCAGAAAGAGGAAGAGGCCCAGGGAGGGGAGCAGGAGTGAATCCCCTCCTACCCCCTTGCTCCCAGGGCAACAGAAGAAAGAGACAGCCCGGAATGAAGCCACACCCCAGCTGCGGAAGGGACAGTGACCGCCCACGGAAGGTGGGACCAGGGCACCAGGGCGTGGGCCGAGGTTTCCAGGAGCAAAAGGGCCGGAAGAGCCTATCAGACACCAGGGGTGCTCTGGGCCTGCAGCTTGGCAGCAGAGGTTGGACAGGGCC